>VXCM01005375.1:0-35603 GCA_014773175.1 Lucifuga dentata
AGGCAGATGATTCGCTGTGGTGACCCCTGAAGGGAAAGCCGAAAGGAAAAGAAGAAGAAGAACAGCATTTTGAATGTGGCACTTAAAGGATAGATGGTGATCAGTGTAGATACGCAGATATTTTTAATTTGAAACTAATTCAAGGTCAGTTTTCTTGGGCAGTTCTGACCTTTGGAAGGTTATCAGGAAATTCTCAGCCAAAAATGACAAGAAATCATATTTAATAATGGGACAAGGCACATGTTGCCAAGCTTCAGTATGAATGGAAGACTGACAAAAGGAAGTCCTGTGTGAGGCTGCCGCTCAAGTTATTTTATGTTTGTGAAGTATTTTAAAAAAAAATATATTTGTGAACCTATTCCGAATAATCACTCCTTATTATTCTGAACTGACCTGTTCCACTTTGTCCTCGCAGTGTACCTCTACCTGGGCACGGTAGCGAGGTCGGAGGTCAATTTCTGCAAGTGGTTCCAGCTTCCCATACTTGGTTACCAGGCAATGGTATCTTGGGTGGAAAAGAGGTGTGTTGTCAGGTTTGAAACACATACAGAAACATGACACAAACACTTGTGCCACTGCATAGAGTGTACACAGGAAGCACAGCATACCTGTAAGGCAGCTCCTCCTCAGGGCAGTCTAAGTAGTAACGGATAAAGAACCTCTCTGCATCCTCTCGCTCGCTGTCAGTCACAACACTGCCATTGAGCAATGACACTGAGGGAAGCCTGAGAAAGAAACACACAGTATTTAACATACAATGAAAGAGCATTTAGTAGTAGTAGTAGTAGTAGTAACTTTATTTCAGACTTGGGTCCATAAAAAAAATAAATAAAATAAAACAAACAAACAAAAAAACATACAACATAAAATACACATATAAAACAGGAGTATAAAAAACAACAGCACAAATATTTTCAACAGGCAGCTGTACCAGTGATGTGCAGTCAGGGTAGGCAGTGCCTCACTCACCAAAAATAAAAAGAAATGTTGAGATTGCATGATAGTTGTATTTATTGATAATTTCTTCATATCCATAATTTTATTAATTTTATTTTATTTTAAAATTTCATTATTCATAATTTGTCTCAGGCTTACACATACAATAAAATGAGTCAGAATAGTTGTTTTGAAAGTATACGCTTCTTTTGCAACTGCTAGCTCCGAAAAACTGCCGGCCCTGAATGCACCACGTTCAACGCCATGGGTGCTGAGGCAGAGGCCTCTGTCTGCGGACTTAGCGCAAACGCCAACGTTTACGTAGATTTGCGCATGCGTAGTCACTTCTCACACTACGTTGAATGATCGACGATGAGGCAGAGACCGGCTTTGCCTCATGTCACGTGACATACACTCCCTCACGCTACGCGCCAGTAGCACCTGCTAGCGTTGCGCTAGTAGCGCTGATAGCCCAATGGCGGCTGTCAACATGGGTATTTCTTACTTAAAAAGATTTTCAACATTGTCTTATGAAGAAAAAAGAGCTGTGGTCACTAATGGGAAACCAACACCCGACCTGCAGGATCTTACCCAGCGGAAGGGGAAAAGATTACAATAACTTTTCAAACAGAATGGTACCAGAAGAAGGACTAGCTATGTGGCTGCAATCAGACTAGCAAGCTTTTTTGTTTTCCATGCCTGCTCTTTTCAAAAGGACCTTTTCAGTGCTAAAGCGCATGAAGACATACAGCCATAACAGAATGGAAAAAAAACAAAAAACAAAACAAAACAGATTTTCGTCCTTGGCTCTTATTTCCACTGAAAAGGAGAGACTTACAAAACAGGAATGGACCTAACAAGGAGGACTTTTACAACAAAGTCTTTGACATCTTTGTCCTGAGGGATAGGCGCATGGACTTCGTCTACAAACAGAGTAAGTTAGCCCTTAAAAAAAAAATATGTATCACTTTTAAAAAACCTTTTATTGGATTTGTCTGATGTCAGGCTACTGGTGCACCGTGTATGTGGCTTTTGTGCATTTTTAGGAGTGGATAAGCTGTTTTGTACTTATCGGCGATTCGGCGTGCTGGCACCAATTAAGAGAAACAAAAAGATCTCTTTCTCTTTATCCATGGTGCAGCATCACCAGATTCTAATTGTGTGTGGCTGTCTGCGTTTTTGCGCATATTTTCTAGCAGTGACAAAGCCGTTTTGTACTTATTGGCGCACTGGCACCAAGATTTATTTCTCTCTCTCTCTCTCTCTCTCTTTCACCCTCCCACCTGTTCCCACACAATAATTGTTTATTATCCATAAGTAATATGAACTTGGGCTGCTTTGTTAATTGAAAGTAGTCAGATGCCACATTGATAGGTCACTGCCTACCCAGGCAAAGATTTGACCGCATGTCACTGAGCTGTACCAATGTTTCCACAGCTTGGACTGCAGGTATACAGAACTGAGCTTTGCATTACCCAAAAATTATTTCATTCAGATTCATTTAAACGACAAGTCTGTACACTGCATTTCTCAGAACAGCTTGAAAGGTTTTTACTCACACACTGACAAACATCTCACTACCACTACAGCATCTGGACTTTTTGAGCAGAATTCTCATGGCATCATTGTAGGCTACTTGAAGCCTACGCATACTTGCCTTTTTACAGTCTATCCACAAAGGTGACAGTATAGAGTGGGGTACAATATGCCCTGAAAAGATCCACTTTAACCTCCTCTGTACACATATTAAATGTTCTTAATAGCATGTTGGCCTGAGCATACATCATNACTTTAACCTCCTCTGTACACATATTAAATGTTCTTAATAGCATGTTGGCCTGAGCATACATCATAGGACACGCCAAGAATATCATCATCATCAGAAATTTCCTGTGTTATCCAGTGCCCAGGATATTTTGTTTTATTATAGTTGCTAAGCAACTGTCCAAATAATTTAAAATCAGGAAATATTTGATCTTTATCTTTCTTGGTTCTACATATCATTACAGAACTTTTGCTACCATTATATTTAATACCATGTGTGACTCCATAGTCAGAACATATAGTCAAAAGTTGTTGAAAACCAGCACTGCTAGGACTAAAAACCAGCAGGTTGTCTGCATACATGAGATGATTAACCAGCATGCCACCAACAATACACCCATTTTTACAGGCTTTCAGCTGCAGCGATAACTCATTCATTTACAGGTTAAAAAAGGCTGGAGACAATATTCCACTTTGCCTCACCCCATTTCCCACATTAAATGCTGCAGAAACACTGTTCCCCCATTTTGCCTGCACAGCCTGGCTAACAGATCAGTATGCAAGAACTCTGAGGATGTAATGGGGCTCCAATCTCACACGGGATGAAACACAATCTTGCACGTTATGAACTGCTCAGCCAGGCTCAGCTGGCTGTCTCATCGCTAATTATCATGTTTTGGACAAGACATTGGACTTAGTTGGACCAGTCGTTAGAGATTGTGTTTCAGGGGTGAAATGTTAATGGAAATAACTTTTTAAGCTTATTTAATATTCTTTTTCTGGTCAGCTGAATGGTAGTGATGGGCAGATGAAGCCTCATGAAGCGATTATACTTCTTCCTCCTTATGTGTTGGGAAAAGAGTTGACACTTCAGAGCATTGAATAACTGTCACCAAATTAACTTTTGAGATTTTTTCATGCGAGAAAGTAGCTTATATTTAGAATATATGGTCGACTGATTAAAATAATACTGAATTAAAACTTTTTTCGCCATTTTCAGAGCTCTGCAAGCAGCAGCTAGCTGTGCCCTGGGAACAGGCAGCACTCTGTACTGGTGGCAGGCTGCAGTGAGCCGGATCAGAAGGAAGGCCCGCCCACAGCCAGGTGATTGACAGCTTGGACCACAAGCTGTCAATCACCTATATTTTGTTCATAAAACAAAATATAGCCACAAGCGGCAATAAGTGGGCATGTGCCAAGTCCAAGCATGTGCGACGACTCGACGAATGATTCAGTTTCTGTAGAAGTCACCTTTGCAGATACTCATCAAGTTTGGTCACAACAGACCTAATCATTCATGAGATATCACAGTTTTTGTCAAATAAGCCACGCCCACTTAACTTTGAAAGCCAATTGCATCAGAACGATAAAGAATATCAAAAATCTAAAATGGTACTTTTTTCCGGCTTGGTCCAGACATGCCACATGCAAATTTTGATGATGATTGAGACAAAACTGTAGGCAGAGATCCAAAAAAAACACTTTCGAACAAAATTCAAAATGGCGGAAAATCTATTAAGGTGGGAACAGTTTGGACAATGCCATTGGATCTACATAGACCCAAGGAATGCAAGGAAAAAAGAATTTTGATCATATGACTTACAGTTCAATAGTTATAGGCCAAAATGTAAATGTGCTTATCACAGCACCAGCTTCAGGCCAGTCCATGTAATTTTTTTTCCTCAGTAGTGGATGAGATGTTGAACCAGTCTGTTAAGTTTTGTTGCTATAGCTTTTACAGTGTTTGAGAAAGAAATTCTTCAATCAAAATTTGCAAAAAATTCAAAATTGCAGACTAAGTACAAGTTGGAAATGGGCGTGGCTTAGATGGATAGATGTGTCTTAGCTCAAGGACAACAGAGAAAAAATAATTTTGATTCTACAATGTACGGTTCAGAAGTTATTGATGAAAGTTTACTGTGGGTGTTATAGTGACCCCATCAGGTTGGTTTCTGACTCATTTTTTTCAGATGTCTTTAGTGAACATGTCCACCAAGTTTGGTTACAGAAGACTAATTCTTTCATGAGATATACCATATTTTGTAGCACAAGTTGTCAAATTAGCCACGCCTACAACTTTGTTAGCCAGTTGCAGCAAAACCACAAAATATATAAAAAATCTAAAATGGTACTTTTGTGCGGCTTGGTCCAGAGATGCTACCTGCAAATTTTGGTGATGATTGAGCCAAAACTGTAGGAGGAGATACGNGCTTGGTCCAGAGATGCTACCTGCAAATTTTGGTGATGATTGAGCCAAAACTGTAGGAGGAGATACGAAAAAACTTTCAGAAACAATTCAAAATGGTGGAAAATCTAGTCAGGCGGAAATGGGCGTGGTCTATGTGGTTACATGCGTATATATCCAAGAAATCCAAGAAAAATTTTTTTTTGATTCTAGGCCTTATGGTTCAAAAGTTATAAACCAATATACGCCAAAATTTTGAAGTTCTTATTATAGCACCACCTTGAGACTGATTGGTTTACATTTTGACGCCTGAGTAGCAGTGAAGATTTTGAAGCTATGTGCCAAGTTCTGTAGCTCTAGCTTTTACAGTTTCTGCTGCCCAGATACTTTTAGTGGAGCATAATAATTATAATAATAATAATAATAATAATAATAATAATAATAATAATAATAAACATAGCCGCAAGCAGCAATAAGCGGGGTCCAAGCACGTGCAACAACTTGGCGAATGATTCAGTTTTTCCAGAAGTTGAGTGTGCAGATATTCACCAAGTTTGGTCAGAACAGACCCAATCATACATGAGATATCGCAGTTTTTGTTGACTAATTTATGCCCACTCAAATTTGACAGCCAATTGCAGCAAAACGGTAGAGAATATCAGTAAATGAAGAAGTAACTTTTTTCAGCTTAGTTCAGATATTTTGTCTGTAAAGTTTCGTGTGAATTGAGTCAAAATTGTAGGAGAAGCAGCGAAGAAAGTTTTGGACAAAATTCAAAATGGCGGAAGCATTACGTGTTGGAAATGGGCGTGGCTTACATGGATAGATGCGTCTTAGCCCAAGGACTACAGAGAAAAAAGAATTTTGATTCTATGATCTAAGGTTCAGAAATTATTGATGAAAATTTACTATGGGAGGACTTTTCTTTCCCAGATGCCTTTAGTGAACATGTCTACCATGTTTGGTTACAGTAGACTAATTCTTTCAGGAGATATACCACATTTTGTAGCACAAGTTGTCAAATTAGCCACGCCTACAAATTTCTCAGCCAATTGCAGCAAAACCGTAAAGAATATCAAAAATCTAAAATGGTACTTTTTTCTGGCTTAGGCCAGACATGCCACATGCAAATTTTGGTGATGATTGAGCCAAAACTGTAGGAGGACATACGAAAAAACNCCAGACATGCCACATGCAAATTTTGGTGATGATTGAGCCAAAACTGTAGGAGGACATACGAAAAAACTGTTTCGGAAACAATTCAAAATGGCGGAAAATCTGGTCAGGCAGAAATGGGTGTGGCCTATGTGATTGGATTCATATACATCCATGGAATCCAAGGAAAAAAGAATTTTGATTCTATGGCTTATGGTTAAAAAATTATAGACCAAGATACACCAAAATTCTGAAGTTGTTATTATAGCACCACCTTGAGGCCGATCGGTTTACATTTTGACGCCTGAGTAGCGGTGAAGTTTTTGAAGCTATGTGCCAAGTTTTGTAGCTCTAGCTTCTACAGTTTCTGCTGCCCAGATACTTTTAGCAGAAAAGAATAATAATAATAATTATTATTATTATTATTCTTATTATAATCCTAACAATTCCAAGAGGGTTCCCAGCACTTCGTGCTTGGACCCCTAATAATAATAATAATAATTATAATAATAATAATCCGAGCAATTTCAAGAAGGTTCCCAGCACTTTGTGCTTGGACCCCTAAAAAAATTAGAATTGCAAGCAATTATATGCGGGGTCCAAGCCCAATGCAACTCAGAACCAAAGGTCCATGACTGTAGCAAGTTATGAACCAAAATACATTTCCCCTTATCACAGCGCCACCATCAAGCCGATATGTGTAATGTCATTGTGGTGCATATCATGTCCACTCACACACACACACACACACACACACACACCCACCCCCTCCTGCGAGCGCAATCACACACTACAGAGGTTAATACTCTGTGTGTGGCTGGCCTATCACAGAACGACGTGGACACAGCTACCCAATGAGGAGTTTCCTTCACCATAAGTACGAATATTGACACATTTTACTCGGAAGGTACTCTTACTCGTAAAAGTGCATTATCTGTAACGTATACTCATTTCATCTGAGTACTCAGCTCATCCTTAGTAAATACATCCGCTTAAAAAGAAAATGTAAATATGCTGAACAAAATATCAGATATATGCAAAAGATCGGAATTGAGCATCAAGACATGTAAAGCCTTATACATACTTACCAGAATTTAATGAAAGTTTACGAAAATTCAAGAAAAATGTGTTTGTTTTTTTTAAAGTTGCTGACCGCACCTTTAATCAGTACACCGGTGTACGCTGATTGTAAGGAATGTTACAGGCAAAAGCCAATGAAGATCAGCATGATAATGAGCTTCTTCATATTTAAGAGCTATGCTTTATCCTGCTTCATCTGGTGTTAAAGCAACATTGATACATTAAATCAGCAAAGGAAACATAAATTCTGCTTTACACCTCCACATTTTAAAAGACTGACACTAAAATAACAGGTAAAAATGTGCATATTATCCTCTGTAGTGATTGCTGTGTGTGTGTGTGTGTGTGTGTGTGTGTGTGAGAGAGAGAGAGAGAGATGCAGAGCACAGCAGATGAGGAGGCTCAGGGCCACTAGAATCTGTGTGAGATCAGATCAAAACTCACCATTTAAATACTGTACACTGACCAGAGGTGTAGAGGTGTTTTTAGAGGTGTAGGTATAGCCACCTTTAAAAAAGTGGATTACCGTATACAAATAGTTAGAAATGTGTATCAGTCAGAGAAGTGTTGCTTATATGCAGGTATACAGTATGTGGCATTTACACTGAGGATCTTTTGCTCCCTGACTATCGTCTTTAAGGCATCACTTCTTCCCAAGTGCTGAAACAGCACCAAGCCTGGGGAGAAGCTCTGCCTTAAGGCGACAGTCAGGGAACAGAAGACCCCTGACTTCTGCCAATCCTTAACCCACCAGCTTCACTGAGGATCTAAAATAGATGATTAAACCATAAGAATCTAATTTATTGTGCAGCAGCAACTTTAGAGTTTGTAACTTGTTGTTTAGCAGTGTTTCAGAATATTCAACCTCTTCTGCTTAAGTATTTGTAAAGATTACTCTTCATATCCCCAAGTTTCCTTCATCTTATTTAACATTTAATTCGTCAAAGTCCAGTTTAAAGCTAGTTTAACAAATTTGATAAGTTACATCTTACAAACTGTGTATTTTTCTGTCCTTTGTTAGTTGGAAATTGTGCATCCATCAAATTTATTGATCAGTAACACATGTAAGACAAATAAAGTTTAAAACGTCAACCAGATTTTATATCGCTGAAATGTGAAAAGAGAAGGTCCCGGACACTGCTCTTGCTCAGCATCACAGTTTATTAATCACTTCACTAACGTTTCGGTCCCTCTGGACCTTCGTCAAGAGTATTTCCAAAGTACTCTTGACTCTATACTTTTCAAGACTCAAGTTATATTCTCCAATGCACCTGCTTCACAGACAGTTGGATGTGTGAATATCTCCCTCTAATATATCGCTGAAATTTAACATCAGACCGAAACACGTAATTTGTGTGTGTGTGTTATATGAATCACTTCCTGACGTGTAAATAAGGAAATACTGCAGTAACACCTCTTTCAAGGCAAACGATAAAAGATGCTGGTAACAGACGTTTATAAATGAGGGTAGGTGGTTGTGACATCTGCCCTTCAGGCAGCTAAATAGGAGAAAGGAGCGCATGGAGCACACAAAACCACATCCTAACCTTCAACATGTTCATCTGAACATAGCATCCATTTGATTTGTGTTGGATTAAACCGATAACACCTCCCCAAACTGGTCTAGCTGCAGTTGTGTTGGTCCAAACCCAAATGCAATAGCTGGTTTCAGGCCTGCCCAAACGAACCGTACCAACAGGGCACATTAACCCTAGTCCAACTGAAATGTATAAATGGACCAAACCATGTAGGTGTGAAAATGCCCTAAAACTCTGGCAAAATAGCATTTTAATTTGTTTTTGTTTTATTTTGCTGTCTTTCTTTGCCTCCCATAACTCAGTTCCTATGCTGCATTCTAGTTACCTCGGAACTCAGATTTTTCCAACCTCCTACTTGTAAAATGCATTGGAATGGCACTTGAAGTCGGAGCTCCAACTGGGAAACTCGGACCAAAATTATCTACCCGACTTCACGAGTATGACGTCACTCAACATGGTGGAACCATGGAAGCGAGCTTTGTGAATGGAAATGATCAGCTAACAGCCAAATAAAGTATTTTTTCTTACGTGACACTGAAATAAAAAGATCCAAATATATTAAGTTAACTATCTATATTGCCGTTGATACGTAAGTGTAAATAATTTCATAATGTTACTTCTCTGCACAAATGTTTAATACTGTGATTAATATCATTGTAAAACAACACAATCAGACAGTCCTATAGTCTAACTTTACTTTAGTATTTATTAATACATTTATTTAATCTGACAGTATTTACTGGTGTTCAGCCATGATTTTTTGTCTACATTTGGCTGGAATGCTTGGAGGTCATAAAACAGAATTTTCAACTGGGAAATTCTAACTTCCCACTGTAAGCTGGAATGCAACGCTCCCCTCACTGGCACTGAAGGTAGATGTCATAGGTCTCAAACCATGTGCCAGGGCCGAGTGGCTGCACGTTTTCAGTCCAACTGAAACCAACAGCTGACTTCAATGATCATCAGTGCATCAATGAGAGAAGTCTATCAGTGAATTCAACAATCTCAGCCTACCTTGGACCTGATTCGACACCCATGTTCTACGTTACTGAATTCTATACACAGGAGAGGACACTTGTAACTAGTGAAAAAAAATCTGTCATCCTAGAGGTCAAGAGAACCAACAGTTTTCCACAACGTCACAAATGGAACTCACCGTGCTATCAAGAGACTACGCCGTTCTACATTGGTGTAGGTCTGCAGTAAAGGAATGCCCTGCAATCGTACCTCCTCCAGCTTAGGGAAGAAGTTCAATTTTTCAATGTCCTCCCATCGGCTGAGGCCTGACAACACACATATAAACAGACGTGTCACAGGGAAGCCATAGGAGTTGTGAGTCAGAGGATGTTTTATCATGTGAGTTAGAATTTGCTCCAAAATGTTTTACATATAATCCTTGGCAGTACAGTAGAGGTGCATCCCAAATTATTTCTCTCCTTTCCTCCATTCCCACCTGGAAGTGTGAGGTGGAGGATGGGAGGAGAGGAGGCAAGGACTGGAGCAGGAGGACACAAGAGATATGAGAATTGGGACAGCTATGTTTCCTCCGCTATCATCATATGTGACGTCCATTGATGATGAAGGTCCAATCACAGCTTTTACTGTTTCTGCAACACTGATCACATGGTCACGCACACGTATGTGATATTGATTTTTTATTAAGATGATCAGAATTCCATTGGATGTTGCGTCTGCACAAACCCCATATCATTCCTGAAAAGATGACACTCTTTACAACTTTACAATTAAGTTTAATGTGGCTAAGTTTAAAATGTTGCCTTATTTGAAAAATGTTCTAAGATCTAGTTGTAAGCATGTCATTTTCTTTAATAAAAAGAATATTTTATATATTAATGATTTTTTTTTTAAATTTTATATTAAGTTAAGTATGAATAATTAATAAACAATTGTCCCAATGTGTGTGATGGTCGTTCAAAGATAATTGTTCTGTGGGTAATAGTATTGTTTAAAACACATATCAAATTTCCAGCTGCCCTTTAATCGCCACTTTTATCTGTGAAGAAATATTCAGGAAATTTCTTCCCAACTGTACAAGTGGGAAGAGTTTGCTGTTTGAAATGATCACAGACTAACTGTGGGTTTAATGTGTTTGATAAGTTTATCCTTGGTCATTGAGAAATCTGCTTCTGTTTGGCAGAATCTGAGTTTGTGTTATATATGTATGTGATATAACTGTTGATGGGCTGGTAGCTGGCGTGGACAAGGTGATGTCACACCAAAGTGTAAAACAGACTTCCTGAAAGAATACATGAATGTATCCTTCACAGGAGGAGACATTTGGAGGAAAAAACAGCTCCTCCACTCGTTTCCTCCAGGTCTGGGACACCAGAGGAGAGGAGTAGATGACTGACGGAGGAAAGGTGGACGAAGAGACATTTTTGTGCATTAGGGTCTCTGCTCTTTTTCTCTTAACATGTTTAAATAAAGCTGGAGTGTGCAGCTGGTCCCACATTGCAGAAGGAAGAGGAAAGGTGAGTTGGACCTGAGAAGGAGCAGCAGGCCAGACAAAGGCTCAGTGTGCGTCGTTTTGCACTGCTGCGAGCTGCACAACAATTGCACGATGGCTGACCGTCCAAATGAAGTCTGAAGGGTGAGTGGCAGAGATAGGTCCTCGGACTAGACCAGTGGAACATCTGTGTGTGGGCTTGTAGAGTCCAGCTCCATGGTGTGGGCATTCTCCTTTCCAGCTACTTCATCTTCTGCTTGAGACAGACATGTCTCTCACAGTCAGATGAGAAGGTAAATGGAGGCGTTTCAGTCAGGTATTACCTGAGGACACAGAACAGCTGAAATGCCAGTGGCAGAAGGAAGAATATTGCAGCTAGTAGTTTTGGTATCCTTAGCAGCCATTTACTGGCACAGTTTGGCATTTACAAGTGCTTCTGATCAGGAGTTCACAATGCTGATACAGTTCTGATAGAAGTGGTCCACAACAGGGAAATTCAGTGAACAAAAACTTACTGATACCTTACTAACACATGCCCAAAGACAGGGTCCACGGGCCCACGGCTGCCAACCCGTCCTGCAATATTTTTAATAAAAAAGCCCCATACATCTGCTCATCAACATATCAATTAAATCACACAACACATGCTTGCTTGCTCTCTCTCTCTCTCTCGCGCGTGCGCGCACACACTTTCCTGACCTGAGTTGTGCAGGTTGATACTGCGGAGATTGCGAAAGAGCCGTTGCAGGATATCCTTACTGTCCTGGATTGAGGCCAAGTTGTTGTTGGCCATGACTAAGGTGTCCAAGCTCGGGAACATGGAACCAAACTTGCGGATTTCGGCCCAGTCCTGCAGGCTATTGTCAGTGATGTGAAGCAGACGCAGGGTGGGACAGGCCACGCTGGAGGCACTCACACTACTGTATTCATTAAGGCACAAGAACAATTCCTCCAGCCTGCAGGACGACACAGATGAAAGCAGTGAGGCACATTAAGTGGACAGGGAATGTTACAGACACTGATCTCTGATAATATTATCATAAGAATAACTTAGGACTGTACAAAGCTCATAACATTATTTTTGAAATGAAACACCAAATAACACATATTTTAACTGAGGAGGGGAAAAAAAGCTAAATTTGAAGGTCAAAATTGGGGGGTTGGCTTATAGTCGAGTATATACGGTACAGTATCAGTTTTGATTTGAATGCCTACAGATGGTTTCAGACTACTTCTCAAATAGAAAGCAATCTGTTTTCATGGAGAATGTTCAAATTCCTTTTCTCAAAGGGTGTTCCACAAGGTTCAATACTGGATCCAATATTGTTTTCTATTTATATCACCAATATTACCTCCTGTTTAACTGAATGTAAATTTCATCTTTATGCAGATGATACTATCTTGTCTTGCTTTGCTGATTCTGTAAAATTAGCTGCTGAAAAAACTGAAGCATTCCTTTAACATTATGCAAGATGCATTGATTAAGCTTAAACTAGTCTTGAATGTAAGTAAGACCAAGTTCATTCTATTTTCTAAAGCAAAAGATACTGGGTACAAACATATACACATCTCAACTGTGAGTGGTTCCTCTATTGAGAGGGTTTCCGAATACAAAAACTTAGGCATTCTGGTGGATGAGAAATTTACCTTTAAATCTCACATTGAAAGTCTTGTCAGTAAATTNTTAGGCATTCTGGTGGATGAGAAATTTACCTTTAAATCTCACATTGAAAGTCTTGTCAGTAAATTATGGCAGAAAATTGGCCTTCTTTAGAGAAACAGAACTACCCTTCCGATGCTGAATAGGAAAAGGATTATCAAGGCTGCATTTCTGTCGCTACTAGATTATAGTGATGTAATTTATAGACATGCTTCTGCTGCCACTCTCAGGTGTCTGGACTCAGTTTATCATTCGGCTCTTAGGTTTATCACAGGTGATAGGTATGGTACTCATAACTACATTTTATATCAAAAGGTTGGTTGGCCCTCTCTCACAGTAAGACATGAAAAACATTGGTACCTATTTATTTATAAAGGCATTATTGAGAGTTTACCTTCTTATGTATCATCACTGTTACATTGGTCTTCTGGTCCTTATCCTACACATTCTAGCGATTGGCTCACACTGGCCCCTCACATTTATACTGATTTGGGTAAAACTGCTTTTTGTTATGCCGCTCCGGTCTCATGGAATAAATTGCAATGCTCTCTCAAACTCAAAACTCTCATAACTGTTGGTCAATTTAAATCAACTGTAGAAGAACATCTGTCAGCAGTCTGTGATTATTTTAACTGATTTGTTTTTTTTTTGTTTGTTTTTTGCCGTTTCTGTATTCTCAATGTCATTGTAAATGAGGGCAAGCCCTCAAATGATTCTCGAGATATAAATAAAGGTTTGAAATGAAAAAAAAAAATACTGNGAGGGCAAGCCCTCAAATGATTCTCGAGATATAAATAAAGGTTTGAAATGAAAAAAAAAAATACTGAATCCATATTTTTAATATTTTAATGATTGATGCCTCTTAAGTGAGGTGAAAGCCCCTGACTACAAAAACTGGATTAACATGATCCATCTGTAGATAATTAAGGTTTTGAATTCTAAATAATAATAATAATAATAATAATAATGGACAAAGACCGTTAGAATTGAATGACCAACACAACCCTTTATGTAAAATGTGCAGTCTGTTTCTCCATTAAAGTAAACTTTTCAGCATACCAAGCACCCACGGGCGAGAGAGAGAGAGAGAGGTCCTGCAAAGTGCATATCTATCTTTCATCATTTTTGTCTCACTCACTGTCTCTCTGTCTGTCTCAGACAGACGAAGAGACACAGCTGTTTTTGCTCCTGCTCCTTTTTAGAGGCACTCAGCCTGTTCCCTGAAAGTGCTGTAGCCAAGGTTGTCTCACCGATTCTATACTTTTAATGGACAGAATCCTAAAGCAGAGTGTGGATTAGAGGGTGTCCTTGGACATGGACAGCTCAGAAACAGACCGTCCGCATCTCCTGGCATTATGGTTATCACGCTTTCATGCTGACTACACAATTCATCTCTGGAACATTTGGTTGCACTGAATGACAAAGCCACTCGTAACTGCCCCCAGACACAAAAACAAACCCAGCAAAACAAATCATGAAGGCAATGAAAAGAGAGTTGTTGTTAATTAACGAAGAGGAGGAATTGCTGTTACATGCATTGGCTGCAACAAGAAAAAGTTGGTCTGCATTGTTTGCTTTTCTCTCTCTCTCTCTCTCTCCCCCCCCCCCCCCNCCCCCCCCCCTTCCTCCACACCAACTTCCCTATGTTAAGCATAAAACATGCTTAAGATCACCTCAGGAGCCCTGGGCGAGAGTGAGAAGCACTGGGGTAACAGTCTTACTTGGCTATCTCCCGAGTGAGTAGCAGCACAGTGTCCCAGGACACTTGTGTGTTGTTGAGGACGAGACGCCGGACACGGGAAAAGGCTTCAGCACATCTTGGCTCAAGGGTCATCCCTGCCAGAGGGTTGGAGCTCAGGTTGAGGAACTCCAGGTTAGGGATGCTGGACACAATTTTATTAATCTGAAACAAACAAGGCAAGAATAAGAAAATAAGAAAATAAAAACTGATTAAGCTTAATCAAATATAGTAAAGCTAAAAACTTCAAACCATAAATTTCAACAGAAAATGGAAAAGCTTGAACCTTATCTTGACCACACACAGACCACAAATACAACATATGCAGCACACAATCTGTGCTGCAGTCCTTTACTTCCTGTGATTGTCAACAGGCAAATCACAGGGTATGTTCTTCGTTTTTCTGGATTCCACTTCTTCTCGCCACTTTTTTTTTGGCACTTTACTAGTCCTGCACGCTTCAAACTACAAAAAAAATAATAATAATAATAATAAAAAAAATACAGCAATTCAGACTGTTGGTGGCACCCTTGCTATGTCTTTTGGTAGCAATACAATTTGCGATTTTTGTACAAAACGCGAAAAACCTGCGATTTCTGGCCCCATAGACAATGTATGGGGGGGCATTTTTAGTTCTGAAACATGAGAAAAAAAAAAACAAAAAAACATAAGAGCTAAAAAAAAAAAAAAAANAAAAAAAAAAAAAAAAGAGCAAACTTAACAGACAGATTCAAACTGTCCTCCCCACTAGCAAAAATAAAATTATACATATTGACCTGATGGTGGTGCTGTTGTAACCACTTTCACGTTTTAGCTTATAACTTTTGAACCATAGGTCCAAAATTCTTTTTTCCCTGGATTCCTTGGATGCAGATGCATCCAGTCATATAAGCCACACCTATTTTTGTCTGACTAGATTTTCTGCCACATTGAATTTTTCCAAAATAGGTTTTTCGCAACTATTGCTACATTTTTGGCTCAATTGTCACCAAATTTGGTATGTACAATGTCTGAACTAACACAGACAAAAGTTATAGTGTTGTTTTTTGTTTTTTTATATCTCTTATCGTTTTGCTACAATTGGCTTCCATAGTGGGTGTTGCTCTTTCAACAACTGCAAAAGGCACTTAACTAGTTCTGCATACTTCAACGCAGACACACCATTAAAACATGCATTATTGCTATACAGTTTTCATAAAACTTGCAAAAAATAGTGAGTTTTATATTTTTTTGCCAATAACTTTTGAACCGCAAGTCATATATTAAAAATTATTTTTTCCCGGATTCCTCAGATGAACACACATCAAACTATTAAGGCCACGTCCATTTCTGCCTTACTAGATTTTCAGCCATTTTGACTTTTCCACAATATCTTTAACAGTTTTCACTGTTTAATTCTTTTTTTCCTGGATTCCTTGATCTACACGCATTAAACCATTTAGGCCACATCATTTCTGCCTAACTACATTTTCAGCCATTTTGACTTTTCCACAATATCTTTAAGATATATTTTTTTATGAGATCACTCTTCATAAACAATTAATGCATCACAACAAAGGAAAATTTCATACATTTCAAGCTTTTCTGGCAATAGCTTCAGCGAGAAATGTATTTCTAGTTTCATTTTGCTTCATTCAACATGTGCTTGCATGCAATGTAAGGTATGCTGTATATACACCAGGATTCCTTGTCGTCGTCTTCTTACTGTAGGCCCGAATTTGGTGTGTAACTCATCCAAGTGGCCCAATCAGGATCATTTCCGCCTGACTAGATTTTCCGCCATATAGAATTTTTCTAAAACACAACTTTTGGTCATGATCCAACAAGCGGTTTGTGGGAAAAAAAAGCAATATTTTTGCTATGGGACCACATAGACAAAGCACACAGTACTGCATAAAATTGTCAGCATCTCAGAAACCATATAAGCTAAATCAACTAAGCTTAGCAGATTCAAAATCAAAATCTCACCCAATACTTAAGAAAGAAATGAATGAATAAATAAAATAAAATTTCATTGGCCTGATGGTGGCATTTTCTGCCTTCAGACGCATCCATCTATATAGGCCATGTCCATTTCCGCCAGACTAGATTTCCTGCCATTTTGAATTTTCTCAAAAAGTTTTTTTGTATCTCCTCCTAACTTTTTTTGGCTATATTGACAACATTTTGCAAGTTGGACCAAGCCGGAAAAAAGTGAGCATGCTGTTTTTTTGATATTCCTTATTTGGGTGGGCATGGCTCATTCTTTAAAACATGCTATGAATGAATGCTATGCCATGAATGATTTAGTCTAACCAAATTGGGTGGACATTTGTAGTACAGACTTATGCACAAATTTAATAATCAATCAACCTGTAACACTATAACAACCACACTTGGATTTTGCCGATAACTTCTGAAACATACATTGTACAATAAAAATTATTTTTATTTTTTCCTATATCTTTGGCTGACATGCATCTATTCGTGTAGCCTAAGAGGCAAGCTCACATTACCATTTCTTCAGAAAATGTGAACCTATCTAGTTAATCTGATAGCCTTCAATAATAATGAACTAATTAACCCAAACACAGCACCTCATGCCAGTCCTGCAGCTTGTTATGGGATAGATCCAGCTCCATGACATGGGAGCAGAAGGCAGCAATCTCAGCCTGGTCTCCTGCCCTGCTGATCCCACAACCATTCAACACCAGTACACTGGGGAGGTTAAGACGGTCTGGAGGGAAGGTGGGAGAAAACGGACGTAAGAATTAAAAAATAAAGGGAACCCTGAGGATACAAGGTATTCACTTTCTCAGTTTCAATAAATGAGTCCAATTTTAAGGAAGGTTTTAAAAAAGATAGTTTCAGCAGTTCAAAAAAAGAAAAGTTAGATAAGTGACTGTAAGCAGCAAATTATAGCATCTTTAAAAGTGCTATATGAGTGTGAAAGATTCAGTGTTATAAAGAATGTTACGAAGGAAAACTTGACTGCATTTTTGACACCACTTGTTCGTTTTTTTTTTTTTTTTTTNTTTTTTTTTTTTTTTTTTTAATTCATGCAGATGTGACATATTAAGATTTTTTCAGCTCAGCACTGTATTTCATAACAGATCGTTATTCTGTTACTTAAATCACCAACGGCAAAAATCACATTTTTTCCAGTCTGTCGTAATTGAAGAATGTATACTTCTTTTTTAAGTCCAACTATTAAGCACAAACTTTGGTGATGCACTGTAGAAAAGGCGGAGATCCTCATTTTAGTACCACAATATCTTCAACAAAACATAATACACAAGACATGTTAGACCAGATTCATAAACGATAGCGCATTATTTACCATGTCGATATGGGCAAATATCATCATGCAACCTTAGTCCCTCACTCATAAGTTATCTGCATCTTTTATTGTTTACCTGGGAAAGAGGCATTACATTATTTACGTGTTGGGGAAGCAAGTCATAAAAAAAACACCATCACATGAAAATGAAGACATTTCATTCTGGTCATAAATTTCATCAGTATGAAATCTGGGTGATGTTTAAAACTGTATTTGCCTCACATGTTAGTGATCAATACATTTGATACATAAACTCACTCAGCTGATCAGTTTTTAAATGGTGAGTTCTGATCTCACACACATTCTTGTGGCCCTGAAACTTACATATTACATCATTTGCTGCACTGTGCACGTCTGTCACACATACATAGTTCCAAATTTTTTATTTGATTGTTCTTTGATCCTCACGTGACCCGGAAACCAATTATTAAATCATGGAATACTATCCAACTATTGTGTGTGGAGATTTCAATGAGGACCTGTTCCAAGCAAGAGGATTCACACAGCTGATCAAAGACGCTAAGGAAACACTGAGGGAAAAACCTTGCTGGACCATATTTACATCTCTATACCACAAGTCTGCACTGAATCAGGTATTTTATAAACATACTACAGTTACTACAATCCAGTGTTCTCTGTTACAGCCCTCCTATTCTCATCTATAAACACTGAAAATGTTAGAAAACTATTGAAGTAAAATTTTTAATGCATAACAAGCTATGATTTGCCAACAGTACAAATTTTACATATTTGCAACTATTGTTTATATACAGTATTAAACTGGGAGGTTACATGTGTTACTCTAGTAATTTGAATGAATTTCCTGGGTTCACTGTTATGCACTCACTGCTATGCTATGCATCACACACCACCATTGTTTTTTTTTTTTTAGCTTGTGTGTTTATAGTGATCTTCTTCATCTTTAACACACATGCATCTATACTTGTAAGCCACTCATTTCCAACTCATAGTTTTTCTGGACATTTTGAATTTTTTCCAAATTTAGTTTGAAGTATTTCTTTCTCAAACACTGTAAAAGCTACAGCAATGAAACTTGACAGAATGGTTCAACATCTCACCCACTACTTGGGGAAAAAAAATGCATTGATTGGCCGGAAGGTGGCGATGTAATAAGCATGTTTACATTTTGGCCTATAACCATAGAACTGTAAGTCACAGGATCAAAATTCTTTTTTCCCCAACATTCCTTGGGTCTGTATGCATCCAATGGTACAGTCCAACCTCTCCCCCCTTACTAGATTATCTGATATTTTGATTTTTGTCCAAACCTGTTTTTTCACTACTCCTCCTCCAATTTTGACTCAATTGATACAAAACTCTGCATATGCAATGTCTGGACCAAGCCAGAAAAAAGTACCTTCTTAGAATTTTTGATATTCTTAATTGTTTTGTTGCAATTGGCTGACAAAGTTAGCTTGACAAAGTGGGGATGGCTTATTTGACAAAAACTGTGATATCTCATGAAAGATTAGGTCTACTATTACCAAACTTGGTGAACATCTGCACACACGACTTCTGCAAAAATTGAATCATTTGTCAAGTAGTTGCACGTGCTTGGACCCCGCTTATTGCTGTTTGCGGCTATATTTGATGTTTGATTTTGTCTGATTGATCATCTGCTTAAAATGACTGGATGTGTGTTCAGTGCAGCTCTGAATGATAAAGAATCATAAAACAATAAAACACTCTTATATCGTCACAACCAGCTGTATTGATCTGTTCCAGCAAAATCCACTGAAATGTTTAATGAAACATCCTGTTTGGAAAAGTTTACTAATAATGATAAACATTATATTTTAATTAAGGCTATGAATTGATTTTAAAGAATTAACTAATTAATCACAGATTTCTGTAATTAATCACGATTAATCACAGAAACTTTGTAATCATTATTTGTTGAACCACCACATTAATATAGATTAATTCCCTGTTTAAATTCCTGCTTTATCTGCTTTATTGAACTGTTTCTTTAGTTTGTCACAGAAACAAGAGAACAGCAACTGAATTAATGTATTTTATCTTAAAGGAGTAACTTAGTTTTTAATGGAGTCATTTTACTTATTTTCATGATATTCTTTCTTTTGGGTTAACTGACACTTTTTATTGAGTTCAGAGCAGAAACTAGCTTGGCTGATATGTTAAAAGATGTTTGCATGTTATTCATGCTTCAGCCACAAAGTGGAAACTGGTCAAGGTTGGCATGTTCTTGTAAGAAAATCATCTTATTCTGAAAATATGACTTTGTTCAAGGGGAAGTTTGTTCTTTTCCTGAAAAGACTGCATCCTATTTTTGTTGCATTAGTTAGCGTTGACATTAGCATTAGCTTGAATGCATCATGCACAGCAACACAGAAAGCTAAAGGCTAAAAGGCTGGGAAGTTAGTTGTTTCTATGTTTTTGATGAATAAGGATACATCTCAGTTAAAACAACACATTGCTGAGCGACTGAGTTTATCTGGTTTTAGCGTGAGCATGTAACATTAGCCACAGGAAGTGGGAGGATAATGAAAACATTAGCATAGTCTCAGGAAGTGAAAAAGCGAAAAATTGCAAAAATGAACACATTAATTTTTCCCAGCCCTAATGTTAATTCTTTGAGCAGTGAAATACACTTAGATTCTGCCCTCTGCATACGTGTCTAGATAGATAGCTAAACACATGCACTGAGACACTTTAATGACTCAGGCGCAGAAGCAAAGTTGACTCATTTTACTTGAAGTATGTCTTGAGACATCGCATTTCTCACAAGTCTTTTTTGTGACACTGAAATGACAGATAAAAATGTATAAATACACTAGCAACAAGCAGAAAATCACAACTACTACACATATGCAAAATACAATATGAAGAAAACTATAACTTAATATAAGTGTTAAGAAGTGAAAGTAATATGAATAGATGATGTAACTTAAAAACAAAAGTGTAACTGACCCACAACTGTTCATTCCGGTCCGTGTTGTAAATAAATGAGATTCGGTATATGGATATACTTTCTTTCACAACATCCCATCTTTGAGATTAATCAACAGATTCTAACTCCAACCATAAAACTAATAAACCATAAACTTTGGCTTAGGAAATCTAGTTTGTGTGGCACAAACAAGATTCACACATTCACAAATTCACATATCATAATCATTTCACATTATTATTATTATTATTATTATTATTATTATTATTATTATCATTACACTCTCACACTGTGGTTATTGTATTTAATGCAGTACCTTGCTGTACCCACTATACTTGCAGTCCTTCTGGTCTTATTTACTAATTATGCTTATCATCTTGAAATTATTATTGCTTGTTTTTTTAAATCTGTGTTGAACTTGTAGCAGATTAAGTGTAGCAGAGAGTGTAGGAAAGGAGATGAGGGAAAAGGAAGAAATTAGGAGAGTGATTAGATGAGTGAAGACACTGGGAGGTTGAGCAAACAAAGCAGGCTGTAGCAGAGGTAGAGAAAAAAAAGGAGAGGAACAGGAAAGAAGACAGTAGAGAGAAAAAAGAGAAGTGAGAGCGTTTGAGTTGAAAGAGTGGTGTTTTAATCCAGTTAATCACAGAACTCGACTGAAGGAAAAAGGGCAGACACTTCTGGAAGATAAGTGGAGTTTTCTGAGGGCTTCAGACTCTGGATGACCCTAAACCTGGACTGACTGCTGATTCCTGGAGTGGGTTTGATTGATACCTTTTTGTATCTTCATTTTTTCCTGCTTGGATGTAGCAAAGAAACTGTTGGTCCTACCTGTAGCTGGATAATGTTTATCACCAGATTGCTTTCGAGAAGTCTTCACTCTTCTGGCTTCATTGACTCTGAGCTCTCCCCCTGATTCATTCAGCCTCTCTCTGTCCTTATAAAAACCTCAACTGTCATACAGGCCTCTCTTTTGACTGTATTGGGATCAGGAATTAACTGGCCCCTCCACTGGTCTTCCCCGTGGAATCCCCTTCACCGGGACTACACCATCTTTTCCCTTCTTATCCAATTAAACCAACCCCTCTGCAGCCAGTATCATCACCCCTTCTCCCTTTAAGAACTTTGCTGACTTACTCCATTCCTCCCTCTTTAACAGACAACTACAGACAGTTTATTTCAGTTTGAGTGCATTCACTGGCCCCAAGGTTGTTAACCACAAAGACTGTGTCTTGGACTCTGGGTTTATTAATTTCTTGATTAATGTTCAGAATTGACTTTTGGGTTTGTTTAATTTAATGTGGGGAAGGCAATTACATGAATAACATGGACTGAGTTTGGTTATGTAATTGAATATAATTTGTGAGATTTTCTTTTCTATCATGAATATACAGTATGATTTCATCACTTCAATAAGACAGTTATGACTCTTCAATGATGTCTCTTTAATTTTGTTTCCTTTTACCATATTTTGTAGTGTGGGTCTTTGGGCTAACCGGGAAACTGAATTAGTTTAAATTTTGATTAATTTGTCAAGAATGGATTAATTTTATTCACCTGTCTGGCGCCCAACTTTAAAAGACAGTCACAATAGCCTTCGCTACAAAGTCCTTGTTTCTTTGCTGTTTTTTGTAACCGACGTGACTTGGCTGCTGTAACGTTGCTTAAGTGGCATTTGACGTAGTGCAATGTGAAATGTTTTCTGTTGTGACTCAGTCCACTGTACAAAAATATACAAAGCTAAAGATAAAAAATATGATGAAAATAAGGATAAAGGATAAAATGTACAAAGCTAAGGATGAAATATACAAAGTCAATGTACAAAATATACAATTAAAAATACAAAGTTAAAAATGGAAATGGTTAAATTGATACATGTACAGTCGTGGCTGAAAACTATTGGCACCCTTTCATTTTTTTTCACACACCATTTCTTCCAGAAAATTGTGAAATTAAAAAACATGTGTTTCTTTGGTTTGCAGAAGAACCAAAAAAAAAAAAAAAATNAAAAAAAAAAAAAAAATCTGAAAAAAATACGGAATCCTAATTTATT
Source organism: Lucifuga dentata (assembly GCA_014773175.1). Lineage (NCBI taxonomy): Eukaryota > Metazoa > Chordata > Actinopteri > Ophidiiformes > Bythitidae > Lucifuga > Lucifuga dentata. The sequence continues at coordinate 22,828 of VXCM01005375.1, forward strand.
CCACACAGAAATGCAAAAATGGCCTGAACAATATTATTGGCACCTTTTTAGAAGTTGCAAGAAATAATTGGATTTCAAGCAGGTGATTCACCTTGAACTNGGCACCTTTTTAGAAGTTGCAAGAAATAATTGGATTTCAAGCAGGTGATTCACCTTGAACTCACCTGTGCGAGTCACAGGTACCTGCAGTCTAATCGTCACTCATTCATCCAGTTTAAATGGAGCAAAGTACTCATTCTGCTGTTTTGTGTTACTGCATGTATGACACTGATCATGGAGAAAAGAAAAAAAGGCAGAGAATTGTCTGAGGAGGTCAAACAGAAGATCGTAGCCAAACATGGACAATCTCAGGGCTACAAGTCCATCTCCAGAGACCTTGATGTTGCTGTGTCCACTGTGCATAATGTTATCAGGATGTTTAAGGTGTCCTGTTTAGGTAGTAATGTAGCCAGCCTCCTGGAAGAGGATGCAAGAGAAAAGTTAACCAAAGACTGCAGAGAAGGATTGTTCGAATGGTGGAGAAATGACCTTGGATAACTGCAAAACAGATTCAAGATGACTTTCAGATACAAGATAGATACAACCATTTCAACTCACACCATCCGTCATCAACTCAATGAAAGGGGGTTCCATGGAAGGACACCCAGGAGGACCCCACTGCTGAGAGAGAGACACAAGAAAGGTGCTGGAGTTTGCCAAAACACACCTGAACAAGCCAAAATCCTTCTGGGAGAATGCCCTGTGGTCAGACAAGTCCAAATTGGAGCTTTTTGGTAAATCACATAAAGCCTATGTTTCCAGAAAAAAAAAAAAAAAAAAAANAAAAAAAAAAAAAAAAAAAGAAGCCTTCAAAGAAAAGAACACTGTCTCAACAAACTTCAAACATGGAGGAGGTTCTCTGATGTTTTGGGGTTGCTTTGCAGCCTCTGGTACTGGGTGGCTTGAATCTGCGCATGGCATCATTAAATCAAGGAGATTACCAAGGTGTTTTGGAGCGCAATGTTCCACCCACTGTCACAAAGCTGCATCTCTGTCGAAGCTCATGGGTTCTCCATGACACTGACCCAAAACACACATCAGAAAACACCCAGGAATGGTCCAAAACAAAACGCTGGACTGTTCTAAAGCAGCAGCAATGAGTCCAGATCTAAATCCCTCTGAACNTCCAAAACAAAACGCTGGACTGTTCTAAAGCAGCAGCAATGAGTCCAGATCTAAATCCCTCTGAACCTTGAGAGATCTGAAAACAACAGCTGGAAGAAGGAGCGTCAGATCTGAGAGAACTGGAGCAGTTATCAAAAGAAGAGTGGCCAAACTGCCAGTAGAGAGGTGCAGGAATCTTATTGAAGTCTATAGGAAGCACTTGACAGCAGTTATTTTCTCCAAAGGCTGTGCTAACCAAACATTAAATCTAGGGTGTCAATAATTTTGTCAAGACCATTTCTGTTTAGTTTATGATTTAAAAGAATATGTTAAGCTCTGAATTAAAAACAGTTTCTGAACTATTAACAGTGAAACAAAGAATTGTAGAGACCAAATACTTTAATCAATTTCAACTTATTTTAGAGACAATTGCAAGTTGTTTTCTTTTAATGTGCAAGGGTGCCAATATTTTCAGCCACAGCTTATAGATATGTGTCTGTGCAAAGTGTGTAGTGGTCCTGCTGATCATGCCTGTATATTACGTGGGGGCGGGTGTCAGGGAGGGGGCTGCATCTGTGTTTAACACTGACATTGCTTGGGGAAAGAAGCTCTTTCTGAGTCTCTCGGTGTTAGTTCTCNGTTTAACACTGACATTGCTTGGGGAAAGAAGCTCTTTCTGAGTCTCTCGGTGTTAGTTCTCAGGATTCGGTAGCGTTTCCCTGATCAGAGTCGTGAAGAGACCATGGCTAGGGTGAAATATGTCTTTAACAATGTTCTTGGCCCAGGTCCTGCATCACTTGCTGTAGATGTCTGTGATGTTGGGGAAAGAGCTCCTGCTGACTTTCTCTGCTGTCCTCACCACTCCGGGTAGCGCCTTGTGGTCTTGGGCCATCATGGCCTGCCAAATCAGGCCGTGATGCTCCCTATTAGCAGGCTCTCTACAGCACCAGCGTAGAAGGTCTTCAGCACACGAGGAGAGACCCTGAACGTGGCCAGGCGTCAGAGGTGATAAAGGCGTTGGCATGCCTTTGTCACCAGGCTGTTGATGCGCACTGTCCAGGAAAGGTCTTCTGTCAGCTGGACCCCAAGATATTTGAAGCTGTTCACCCTCTCAACTGGAGTCCCGTTGATTTTTAGGGGGCTGTACTGTACTCTCTCATCTGCTTTCTCCCAAAGTCAACGATCATCTCCTTGGTTTTTGTGACATTCAGGGAGAGGTTGTTGGCCTGACACCAAGCAGTCAGGTTCTCCACCTCTCCCAGGTAGGTTCTTACATCACTGTTGGTAATCAGGCCTACCACCATAGTGTCATCTGCAAACTTTACCAGCGTGTTGGAGTTGGATGTGAATGTGCAGTCACTGGTATAGAGGGAGTATAGCAGGGGGCTGAGGACATAGCCCTGGAGGGCTCCACTGCTGAGGGTGAGTGTGGATGATGTGTGTACCTGTGGACGTTCAGTCAGGAAGTCCAGGATCCATTGACATATAGAGGAATTCAGTCTTCTCAGGTCATGAAGCTTCTTGCTGAGGTTGGAAGGATGATAGTGTTGAAAGCGGAGCTGTAGTCCACAAACAGCATCCACACATAGTTCCCATTCCTCCGGTCCAGGTGAGTCAGGGCAGTGGGAGAGCATGAGTAATGGCATCATCTGTTGATCTGTTAGTTAGGTATGCAAATTGAAGTGGGTCCAGGGAGCAGGGGAGGGATGAACAGATAAAGGTTCTGACTAGTTTTTCGAAGCACTTCATTGCTATGGAGGTGAGAGCCGAGAGAGCTAGAGACTCAGAGCCAAGAGCCGAGAACTCACTGAGCCACTGATCCGGAGACACAGATTTTGTTCAGGCCGTGAGCCAGTCCTCCATCAGCCTGTCTGTCATAGACTGCCATTGTTTGAGTGGGGTAAGAATGAACGACAGAGCTTGCTGGAAGGGATTAAGGACTCTAGTTGCTCACTTTACAATGAGATTTCAGCTCAGTTTGTCTCTCAGCATATTGAAAATAAAAGGAACCCATTATAATGATTACACAACTATATACTATGGAAAGCCAAAACTGCCAAAATTAAATATATAAAAACAATATTATGAAATAAATAACTACGCAAAAGTACCAATAAATTATGAAATAATTTCATAAATCATTACTATCATGAAATCTTATTTCATAAAAACACTTATTTCATAATGCCCCATTTTTTTAAATCTGTTTTTAATTTCACAATACCATTTTTATTTCATAACAACACTTTTATTTCATAATGCCCCATTTTTCAAAAGTCTCTCTTTTATTTGCACAGAACCTTTATCATAATGTCTTATTTCATTACGAGAGTTCATATGAGATTTCAGGACCAGTGGACGTACTGGAATACAACATTAACTATTTTCAGGAACAGTAATTACAAGGGGCAAAGTCTTAAGAATAATCTAATGTTACATAGCACTTAGAAATGAAACAATCATTGATGATCTGTAGATTATAAAGTTGGACTGCTCTACATGTGGATGTGTTACATGGAAGTGTTGCAGTAATAATCAGGAGAATATTTCATTATTTTATGATAGTCTAGAAACTAAAACGGAGCAGCTCCAAGTGGAGCTGATCAGCTGTGACATCATCAGTAAGTGACGTTGCTTCAGATGATGCTTGAGGAGCGACAATGTTTTCTTTTTTGTTTCTTTTGTCACTCCTCAGCTCCTGTCTTCACATCTTTTCCTCGCGTCTTCAGTGGGTGGGATTAAGACGCATGGAATAGACACAAGTGAGGGAAACATGGAAACAAGAGATTTGGAACGCACCAATACGCGCACGCACACACACCATCCCCACTCCCCCCACAACAGTGATCACACACTACAGAGGTTGATATGCGCGTTTACCTGTTCTTTTAGTGTCAGTCTTTTAAATTGTGGAGCTCTGAAGCAGAATTTATGTTTTTTTGCCGGTTTAAGGGTGTCAATATTTAAAACCACATGAAGCAGGATAAATATGAAGCAGCTCATTAACACAATGATCTTCATTGGCTTTTACCTGAGACTCACCTGACAACACTACCTTCATGTGACACGATGATTAACATAAGAGAAGCTTTGAATGAGCTTCAGTTATCACGGTGCTTATTAAGTACAATGTTGCATACTTCGCATGATTTTTTTATGAATCTAGCCCATTGTGTTTTTTAGTCACTAATATATTGTCTACATATAACTGCATAAAACAAATAGTTGAGTGTTGTGAGTCTCAGCACATTGTGTGGAGGATGTTGAAAGTTATTGTGGGAAATAGAGGAAATCATTAAATGATGTACAAACTGACCAGGCAAGCTGAAAGAAAGGGGTCAAAAATCACAGAATCAGAAAGTAACTCCAGTAATGCATTTATCATTACAGGCTGATATTAGACATGTAGGACGATCCAAGAGTGAATTTCTATTTAAGGTGTAGCAAAGTTAGAGAGGCAATCTGTTAGTTTAAAAACCCAGTTATTATTATTTCTATTCAGCTCACCTTTCATTGGCGAACCTTGAGGTCCAGCAGTGGGCACCACCACCACTCCTACGCCGGGCCCTCGGCGATATGGGAAGTTGTCTGGGCTGTACTTTTCACTGATCACCTCCACAAAGGTGCGGCCCTCAGTGTCTTCAAATGGCTCCATGGCACCTTCATACTTCACAATTGCCCCCTCTGCTGGTCAGACGTGGGAAAGAGTGAGACAACCAGAGAAGTTAGCTAACAAGGTAACTTTAAGTGCACAATGGCAACAAGTAAAAACTAAGTCCTGCATCATGTATGAACAACAAACGAGAGAATCCAAGAATATTTGTTATTTTTGTTTCATGCATGCTATACAGAAAAAGATTGGGTGAAAGGTGATTTAATAAAAGGATGTGGTGGTGAATCATTCTTGACTCCTCTCAATCCCAGCCTAAATATCTGCAGACTGGAGTATATTCTAAAACTTTATTCATAACTATTTTGCAATCGCTACACAAATCTAATGCACATTTTATTTGCACCTGCTGGAGGAATCACAATATTAGTATAAGAATACATTTGGTCCTCAGAGATCTTTTCTCACCGTAACAGTAATGATACAGTATTAAATAATAAGTAAAATACAGAACACCTCACTACTACATGTAACTCACTTCATTGTGCCTCTCCTCCTGACACAAAAATACCATGTAAATAAACTCAGTCACACTTAGTCTAAATTTGCAAGAGAGCAAAATCTATGGAAAATATCTATGTGGACTTTGAAATAAAATATAATTTCAAGGTTACAGTTTTTCTTAGAATAGTTTCTGTAAATAAAAAGAAGTGGCTATGTCTTAAAATGCTAGATAGCCTAGCTGTACAATGCTGCAGGAAAGCATGAACATTGAAAAAAGGATCTAATTACAATATCTTATTAGACGGAGTGCAGTGAATTACTGTAATTATAAATGCTATGTGTTATTGTTTAGTTAATAGAATGGCAAAGACAAGTACTTTGTTATGCAATAGTTCACATTAAAGTCAAAGACAACAGTAGAACAGAAATTAGTATAGATAGTACATATACACTTGTTAGGAGTTTCCTCCTGTCCTCTAGTACAGACCAGAGCATGGCTGTAACCCCCAAAGGACTGTGACTATATAGCAGTTCCACAGATTTTACTGAGAACATCTTCCACCTTACTTGCACAGGTTTTTCCCAAGGCCTTACCAATATCACCTGTCCTCGTCTGTTTGTGTAGTGATGGCCTGTAAAAAAAATCAGCAACAGAATAACTCATTTTTAGTAATTTGTCATTTAGTCAAAGCTGCAAATATTCATTAATTTATCAAGTACTACTACAACTTCAGTAACTTGCACACAACACAATGTTGTATATTCAGGGGACTACAGGCATAAATAGTTTTCTCTCTTACTCCAGAGTGGCTGGTAGGTTTGACAAATATCTCCAGAAGAAATGCTGGTCCCTTTTTTGGTTGGCTGCCACTATTTCCTCTTGACAAGTCACAAAAAGGTGGGCTTGGAGCACTCAGCACATGATACTGGAACACAAACACAGTCAAAGATCAGTTTCTTCACTGTTATTCATTTGCAAATATGTGTATAATTGAAAGAACATGACAGTGAATCATGGTGAACATTGAGAAAATTTCTACTTAGATCACCCCAGCTGCATTCTGGACATACAGAACACAAACATGAGTAGTTAACAGTCAGTGACAGTGTAATACTTTGCCATCATGCATTGTTAAATACTTAATATTCAAATAAATAGCTCCTGTTTAAGCTCAAAGGCAGAAATATCTGTGTGATGCATGAGATTTTAAATTTTTTGAAATGGAGGAGTAAAGCCCACAGCAATAATGAAGTACTTGCATTGGTACTGCTGAGGATTTGCACACATGATTTTTGTACTATTTTAGAGGGTCATTAGAAAGACATGATACAGTAAAAATGTATCATTTATGAGGGTCAGATTCTTCAGGCTTTTAGTGGGAGTGCTTTTCGAAACAGAAAGCCCTGCATGTAATGGGAGCCTTTTAAAAGATATTTGTAGTATTTTGAAGAATATTACAATTAAAAATATTGCAAAGTTTATCTTGTCAATTCCCTTCATGTCATGATATTTAGTTATGGTATTTTTTGTAGCGGTGTCGAATTAAAATGACTGAACAGCGCCCTCTACAGGCCTTATTGAAGGGGGATTAGGAAGCAGGTTCAGCTTTGTCAGTGAGCCAACAGTCCGTAGAACGTGAACACACATATAATTTAAATTTATAGAAGTCATTAGTCTGCAGCCATTCTGTGAGTATCTTAGCGAAAAGAAGAAAAAAAGACAACAAGTTAAAAGTTGATGGTAAAGTTGACGGTAAAGCAGAGGCGTAACTGACAAAATTCAGACTGAAACGCGGCGTACAGCAGCTAGTTAGCTAACAACAACCTGAGCAGACTCAACGTTTCCAGCCTGAGTGTTTCTGTCAGACAGCAGAATGTCCTGAAACAGCAGCTAACACCTTACCTTGTCAAACAACAAGCTGACGGCTCTGCACGTCCTGCCACCGACCTCTAACGGCAACTCTGAATGTCTCTTGTTGATGAAAACAAACTAGCTGTCATTTTGCTCTGCTCTCCGTTCCGAAAATGACGTTTTCTTCTTCTTTTTTTTTTTTAAATTTTATGGCGCTTGGCAAACAACATATTGGTGCATTACCGCCACCAACTGGTGAGGAGTGTAGATCAGGATTCAATTATTTCATTAACAAAAAAAAAAAAAACAATCTCATATTCAACCCTGTTCTCCTTAAATAATGAAACAAAAAAGAAAGACATAAAGCCCCTGACCTTTGTTGTAACACATCTTTCAGACTAAAGTTCACCTTCTCTCTTTTAGACTGTTCGTCTCCCTTCTCTCCTCTGTATACTGTGGACATTTTATCATTACATGTTCTATTGTTTCGTCTACATTGCAATAACTACATCTTCCTGAGTTATGTTTTCCTATTTTAAAAAAGTGAAATATTCAACACTGTGTGTCCAAACCTCAACCTCCAAATGACTGTTTCATCTCTTCAATTTCTACCTGCTGATCTCATTTTCCCTACTGATCTTTGAATTGTAATACCACCGTCCTCTTCTTTCCTCATCCCACTGTTTTTGCCATCTTTGGTTAATTGACTGTTTAATTATGCTTTTCATTTCTGATTTGCTGTAATTTATATTCATATCCTCACACTGTTTTCCTGTAGCTTGTTTAGCTAGTTTATCTGTGTTATCGTCAAATGACAAACGTGTAAAGCCTCAAATTCTGCCAGACAGGGTCAGTATCACAGAAATCATCAATCCAACATGCAGTCCAAATATTGCTTTCCTGGAGATGCAAGGGCGAAGTCACTGGCAAAATGTTCCACAAATGGAATCAGTGGTTCTCAAACTGTGGTGTGCCATTTGAAGCGCCCCCTGGTGGAATGTCAGATGATCCTGGAAATTTCTGCAAATAATTAAAATAATGGAAATCTAAGGAAATTCTGTGACTGTGACAAATTATTCACAAACATAATGGGTTTCACTAAAAATCATTTTTAGTTTAATTGCTCTCTTTTAATTATTAGATTTTTGTTGTTGAAACTAGCCCAATTTGTCCCGTGTGGACACTAAGAATGTCTGTCCTAGGAGGCTGTCTCAATTTCATAAAACACTTTCAGTAAATAGTTGTGCAATATTGATCTTTACACTGTGTGTGATGTTTAGTTTGTTCATACATGTGCAGCGTACATGATGGTTTTCTGTGGTTTTTGCAGGGTTTGAGGCTTGTGTGTGAGATGTTCAGAAAGTTTAAGAGCCGCTGGCCTAAATGTACTATAAAACCTAAACCTGTCTTTTTGTGTTGAATGTATGTACCTGTGAGTAGTTGTACAAGTAAGACAGTAAGACAAGTAAGACAAGTAAGCAGTATATGTAAATATAAAAATGATGGTGTTTTGCACCCATACAGCAATATGCCAAATAATCTGAATTTGTGGGCTTTGCTATAATCTGCAGGGTCAGACTGACAAGCGCTTGTTTTCATCGAACTCAGAAATGCATCTGAGCTCCTGTAAATCTGTAAACCCACATCTGAGGGTTTCTGGGTCTCTATAAAATTAGCAGTATTATTTAAATTATTTTTGCTGTGCATAGCAAACATATTATCATGTTTAGAATAAACTATCTAAAGCATCTCTGCAACTATCCTAAATAAACTGAAAATGTGCCACTGACATGGATTACAGTCATATCCATCTTTAATATCCTCTTTCATGGTCACCAAATGTTCCTCACTTGCATCTTTTCCTCTTGTGTTGTGTGGTTGAATATCATATTTATGAGCTGCATTCACGAGCAGTCAAAAAAAGTCAGAATTAGAATGGGAAACTTTGATTTTTCTGTGATACCTGAGTTGCCATGTTATGACATATATTAATGTTATTGGTGTTTACTGTTTAAGCATTTTTTAAGGTGGAGGAGATGAGTAAACAGAGGAGGATGACTTTATTCCAATTCTTCAATTTCAGACATGTTCAGGAATCACATGATCATATGATTCTTAAGAGCAAATACTCATGTATAACAGCACTTTATCATTTTTATCAACATCTGTTTGGATTCTTTGCTTCATATGATGGTTGATACTAATTCTGCTAAAGAATTCATAAAACACTTTCAGTAAATAGTTGTGCAATATTGATCTTTACACTGTGTGTGATGTTTAGTTTGTTCATACATGTGCAGCGTACATGATGGTTTTCTGTGGTTTTTGCAGGGTTTGAGGCTTGTGTGTGAGATGTTCAGAAAGTTTAAGAGCCGCTGGCCTAAATGTACTATAAAACCTAAACCTGTCTTTTTGTGTTGAATGTATGTACCTGTGAGTAGTTGTACAAGTAAGACAGTAAGACAAGTAAGACAAGTAAGCAGTATATGTAAATATAAAAATGATGGTGTTTTGCACCCATACAGCAATATGCCAAATAATCTGAATTTGTGGGCTTTGCTATAATCTGCAGGGTCAGACTGACAAGCGCTTGTTTTCATCGAACTCAGAAATGCATCTGAGCTCCTGTAAATCTGTAAACCCACATCTGAGGGTTTCTGGGTCTCTATAAAATTAGCAGTATTATTTAAATTATTTTTGCTGTGCATAGCAAACATATTATCATGTTTAGAATAAACTATCTAAAGCATCTCTGCAACTATCCTAAATAAACTGAAAATGTGCCACTGACATGGATTACAGTCATATCCATCTTTAATATCCTCTTTCATGGTCACCAAATGTTCCTCACTTGCATCTTTTCCTCTTGTGTTGTGTGGTTGAATATCATATTTATGAGCTGCATTCACGAGCAGTCAAAAAAAGTCAGAATTAGAATGGGAAACTTTGATTTTTCTGTGATACCTGAGTTGCCATGTTATGACATATATTAATGTTATTGGTGTTTACTGTTTAAGCATTTTTTAAGGTGGAGGAGATGAGTAAACAGAGGAGGATGACTTTATTCCAATTCTTCAATTTCAGACATGTTCAGGAATCACATGATCATATGATTCTTAAGAGCAAATACTCATGTATAACAGCACTTTATCATTTTTATCAACATCTGTTTGGATTCTTTGCTTCATATGATGGTTGATACTAATTCTGCTAAAGAATTCATAAAACACTTTCAGTAAATAGTTGTGCAATATTGATCTTTACACTGTGTGTGATGTTTAGTTTGTTCATACAAACAGCTGCTATGCTGCTGAGGGCCAAAGTAAACTTTTTTTTTTTTTAGTAAATCAGCGTGGACTGATAAAGTCCTCAAACACTGACAACGCATAAACAGTTTTGCTTTGTTTTAGAAGTAAAGAAGCTTACTAATGTATTCATATTTGTGTGGTAGTAACAGATCACATTACATCCAAACACTTTATTTAAATTTTATGCCAACAGTAATTTACGTGTAAGTACTGACGTATGTTTTTTAACCTTAAATTTTGAGTAAATTGAGTTAATCATGAAATGCAAGCAGTTGAACAATAAAACACACACACACACACATATACTGTTGTACTGTACAATTTAACAATAATTTAAATATTGTTTTTTTTTAAATGCTCTGCACTTTCATGTTAGTGAATCTGGTCCTGAGTCTCACTGACCTAGGTTTAGTTAACTATTAGAATAGCTGTTTCATCACCGTTCTCTGCGGATGCATTTACTCCAAACTTGTGCAGTGCCCGTTGAAAATGTACGTGTTCTCACACCAACATTTTTACTATTTTTTTTTTAAGTTTATGAAAAAGTAATTAAATGAAAATGTTTGTTGAACTCTGAAATGTTTAGAGCAATCATACTATATTGATTTTAATTCAAATTAGGAAGTTAAACCACATCTTTGAAAATGATGTCATTTTCACAAAAAAAGTGCCCATTTCAAGCTTTAGTAGAGCAAAAGTGTGAGATTTTATGTAATTTTTATATTTGCAATTATTGAATTAGTGTGAGGGACATCTGATTAACAGGAAAATGTTGATTTCATTACAAATACATTTTATAATGATATTCAGACAGCTTCCATAGTGTCCATAACGGGGTTGAGGATTAATAGTGCCCATATCATAAAAAAAAAAAAAAAAATNAAAAAAAAAAAAAAAAATACCAATAATAATAGGGATTTGATGCCTGAGGTGGAAAATTATATTTTTCTGGAAGTTGAATATGTAAAGTAAAGTAATTTATTTTGGTAAAAAAAAAAATCTAAAAAGTCAAAGTCCAAATCTTATCGGTTTCGCGGAATGACTCAGACACAGATCTGGGGTGTATATTTCCTTTTAATTTGTTTTAATACATAGGGAGTTTGAAAAAATATAATATGACCTCCCTGACTAGATATCCTATCGCGCATGCGTACAGGCGACAGAAAGCCTGGTCTGTTGACAAATATTGGGGAGGGACCGCTGCGGCGTAAGTAGATCTTTGTTCAGACTGCAGTGACATTCGTAATATTTTAACACTGTGTGCCACATGTAGCCGACTTTATATCACTTACATGGTATCTGTTAACTGCACGAAGCACAGCTGCACAAAGCTAGCATGAAGGAAAGTTCTTTTTGCAACATCTGTAAAGACTCCTGGGGCCGAGCAGGTCTGTATGTCGATGCAGCAGAGTCACACTACGTATTAAGTCTGGATGGCTAGTTGGCTACAGAACATCTTTCTAACACTGTGTGTTTTAAGAAACGTATTTCAACGAAGCAGCTGCGTGTTGAACTAATCGACAGCCTTTTAGTGAGATTTCACGCTGATTTCAGGTATCTGTAAGGTAACAGGAACAAGATGAAACCTGCGGAGTTCAGCCGATTTCTTTAAAACTTAACAAAAAAAAAAAACAACGGTAAAACCTGAGATTTCGCTCAATTCTTTCCTCACCGCTGACTGGAGCGCTGCACACCCGCTAATGTTAGCTACATCAATAATTGATGTAGGACGGAAACTTAAAAAAAAAAAAAAAAAANCGCGGTACTGCAGCCGGTCGCCGACGAAAGAAGTGTCGGTGTTGCGTAGAGTTTAATAGAAGTCGCGCTCATCCGGACAGTTTATAAACGGGAAGTCGTCTGAAGAGATGCAGACAAATTCAGTTGGCCTCCCCTAGTTCGTATTTTAACATCCATCCATCCATCCATCCATCCATCCATTTTCTAAACCCGTTCCACCCGTATTGGAACAAAATGACAGAAAGGTGCGCTTTGCGGCAATAGTCCTCCAGGATCGTGTTACATATTGCTTCATATCACCGTGTTCCAGAGTATCCAGTGACCATGGTAACTGATGACTTGACCTGATTGACTGTAAACCTGTGAGTCAGTCTTTCCATAAACAACTTCTAAAAAATGTAGCAAAATCCTTCACAAAATGAAAATTTTTAATTTAATTTTTAAAATAAAAAATTAAGGGTTCATTTAGTTGTTCCAGTGCTTGCCCTTTTGTCTCGTAACTTTGGAAATGTAGCCATCTAAACATTTGATTTGGTGAGTATATTATATTTGACTGTTGAATGCAGCCTCAAGGGGGCACAAGCCAGTGTCCTCCTTGTGCCGGTCCCAAGCCTGAATAAAT
>VXCM01005376.1:1629-61611 GCA_014773175.1 Lucifuga dentata
CACACACACACACACACACACACACACACACACACACACACACACACCAGTGTCCGGTAATTGGACCAGCACTGTAAAAAGTAATGGTGAGTAAAGTTTCTGCCACTGGCCGACACACACCTGTGATGTGTTCTTCAGGAAATATAAGACTGCTGTTAAATTTAGAACATGGCATGTAAACACGGGATGCGTGTCTGCATAATGCAGCAGGTGAAAGCGGGACGAGTGGCGTCACATTACTGCAGAGAGATGTGCTTGGTGTGCAGGCGGCCGATCGATGAGGGCAGCAGGATACACCTGTCATCAGGTGCTGCTGCTGGACACTTTATTGACTGGCTGCTAGTGGACGACATCTGACCTGACGGTCTGACCTGTCTGCTCTACCCTCACACCTGTCTGATGTAACTTCATACCTGTCTGTACCCTCACACCTGTCTCTTTCCTCACACCTGTCTGCTCTACCCTCACACCTGTCTGCTGTAACCTCATACCTGTCTCTACCCTCACACCTGTCTCTCTCCTCACACCTGTCTGCTCTCAGCCCGCTGCCTCGTTACACACATCACCAGTGACACGTCACACCGTCTGACACCAAAACACTGCATGACCCTGCATGACTCCTTGCTTCAGCTTTGTCCACAGACAGGAAGCTTCAGCTCTGCTTCCAGTTTCTGACTATGTAGCACGTTAACAACATTCCTACACTGTTACCTGGACTGCAAGGAATGCTAGATGCTAACGATGTACACTTTACAATGGAAGGAATGCTACATGCTAGATGCTAATGGTGTCCATTTTAACATGGATACTACATGCTAGATGCTAATGGCGTACCCTTTACACTGACATCATTTTATGGCTTTTACATAGGATTTTTGTTTTACTGCACTGAAGAATCAGACACACATGCAAATCAACCCAAACATCCATCCATCTTCCATACCTGCTTATCCTGTTCAGGGTCGTGGCAGGCTGGAGCTTATCCCAGCAGTCATTAGGTGAGAGGTTGGTACACCTGGACAGGTCACCAGCCAATCACAAGGCTCATACACACAAACAAACTCATTCACACCTTTGGTCACTTTAGAGTTTTTAATTCACCTGACCTGCATGTGTTTGGAGACACGAGGAGAACACGACAACTCCACACAGAAAGAACCCAGCTAGATTCAAACCCCAGACAAGTTATACATTGATCATTATATTTTCCAATGACAGACGTTAATGGTTTTGGTAAAAAACAAAACAAAACAAAACATAAACAAAACTCACTTGTTTTTTAAACTAACAAAAGTATTCAGTATCCACCATTCTTTATTCCACATTTAATAGAACAGAAACATCAGGAAAGCTGAAATACAGTTTTATCCTTTGGGAAATGGTTGTCAATAACGTAAATGTATGAAAATTGAATATATTAAGGTCAAACATGCAAAATGGGTGGTATGGTCCTTTAATTAGTCTTATTCGTCTTAGTGGATCATTACTGTGTTGTCTTTGTCTCTCTGTCTGTGTCTCCCAGGTTCAATTCTAATGAAACTGACTGAATCCGTGGTGAAATTGTGTGAGTTGAGCCGTTGTGAACGCAGGAACCTGAGCGTAAAGCAGAGATACCTGCTGCAGGTAGAGAACAACGTCCTGCGTCTCTGCAGACACAAACAGCTCGTCCTCACAACATGTTTTTAAGCCTCAGAAAATAATTATGATAAAATAAAGATGCTGAGTTTGGGAGTTTGTCGTAGCTGATGACAGTTATCTACAGCACATTTGCTGTCATCATGGTGACACTGGAAATATTTTACAGCTGGCCTTCCTCAGACAGCATCCGTAGAGGAGATCAGGCTGACACCTTCGGCTCATTCATGCAGCTGAATTGTAACTCAAAGTGTCTGGGTTCCTCTCTTCATTTTTGTAATTTGACAGTAATTTAAAGGTTATGTTGTCATGTTTTGTTGTACAGTTTTTACATATTGAATTTCCATGACTTACTTAGTATATGACATCTTTCTATGACTCTCTGGATTGTTATTGTTTTTTAATTAATACATTTTCATTCAGTACATTTTTATTGTAGTTAATTGTTGTTTTCACATTAGCAAATTTCTATTTAAAACTGCAAATAACTATTTTGGAAGAAAGGCGTTAATGTTATTTCTTCTTAAACGGCTGATGTGCTGATTTGTAACTTTTGGGACACTTTAATACTTTAATAACTTTGAGTGTTAATAACAATATGGATGGTCGTTCTAAGGCATAATTAACAGTTAATACAAAGGAGACTCTATGGCCACGTATCATTTTGTGTGGTCATATACATCCAGCCCTCTGATATCTAACTATAAAGGCAGGAATTTCTGTCTATGGCACCAACATCTCTAGAATATGAAGTTGAAATTCAGCAGGTTTATCTTGCAGGACCAAAGGACGTGCAGCACACGTGTGAAGTTGTTTGGATGAGCGGTTCTCAAATTAGGCTGTGCCGGTAAAAAGTAGTCCGTGCAGCAGGATATGCTCCGGGCACGGTCGGAGCGTATTAAGTCCGGCCCGGACTTTATGGAACACACGTTTTCAACAGGCACTGCACTAGTACCTATGAATGCTGGATTCCGTGTCTGTGCTCTGCACTTCATTAGCGGATGTAAAGATCTCACACCAACATACACCAAAGCTGAGTGGCCATCATGTGTTTGTAAGCAGACCCACTAAGTTTCATCTATAAATCCTTCTGTACAGACATACATATCTCTCCAAAGCCCAAAGCCAACATGGCCGACGCTCTCATGACAGGCTGCAGTCGGTAAAAACAGAATTGGATAAAAAAGCTTTTAAGTCTGCTGCTCCTTTAACATGGAACAGAAGGATTTGAAAATGTCTGAGTTAATTACTCTTGGGGAATTCAAGTCATTGCAGACAAGAAACAGGAAATTGGCATCGTCTCTTTTGTTTTTAGATTCTGTCAGGACAGTCCACTGAGACAAGTATATTTTTCTTAGAGCAATCATTTGATTTGCATGCTGTCTGTGTTGCATTTATTGTTAAAACTTGTACTTGTATTTATTGTTGTAACTTGTTTTTATGCTGCCATCTTTATGCTACCAGGTCTCTCTTACAAAGTCTCTCAATGAGACTTACCTGGTTAAATAAAGATTAAATTAAAATAATAATAATAATAATGAGTGTAGATGAAATAACATTGAAAAAAATAATCCGTTTTTAATTCAAGCATTATTATGAATCAGCAATCAGACTTCCTGCAGGAGTCGGTCCTGCTGCTGCTGCAGCTGCTGCCGTCATTAGATCTCATTTTGCTGCTGAATGCACCCAGCGTCTCTCCTGGTGGGACGGATAACAACGACAGGTGTCTGTAGAGCTGTAAGCCCAGCTCGCTGTGACTCTGCCTACCTGCAGCCTCAGCTACAGCAAACACGTGGGCTGTTAGCGCCTCGTTACTGCGGCCCCCTGGGACGGCATATCCGCGGCCTACGTGGGTGTTATGAAGCACTAGAAAACATCATCAGCATGGATCATCTAGTGTGTTTTGGAGAGGGTGCTGCTGATTGCCACTGATGAACACATTCTGCTTGCTGTGGATTGCTTTTGACTGTATGACGGGAATTACAGTGGAGCCCATGGGGCTCATGTGGCATATTATGGGGTTAGATTGTGAGTATTAGCAGCGGAGCACATTGCCGGTCTGCCGTCTCCTCCCCGCTCATCAGATCGCTCCTCAGGCTCCGTGCTTTCTCTCTCACGTGCTGACATGTAGATTTTCTAAATATGAATCGTCACAGCGCTGAACAGAGCTGCTGAATATCACCGTACCTCGTGCAGGGCTGTAATACTTCAACTAGAAGGAACTCAGAGTACAGACTTCCGCAAAGCATTTACAATTCCACAAATTTGTGTTTAATTATATAAAATGTTTCCGTTAATTTATATTAACAATTAAGAAATTAAGTTGCACCTGGATCCTGATTTGTAAGAAATAGTGTTGATTGGCTGATGGTGGCCATGAGGTTTGAAGAGTACCCATATCCTAAATGTTGTGTTTTTCTGACATTAAATCTTGGATGGCACAAACCTTTTTAAATCTAAATGATCTGAGATTCTTCTCTGTGGCTTTCCTTCACTTACCACCTTTTCTTTACTCTGATTTGGTCAAACAAAACTAGCTGCGCTGTCAACTTGTCGGACATTCGGTTTTACTTTGCTGCAGAGAAAACAGAGAATTCTGACTCTACGTAGCAGTGATGTCCCACAGATAATACAAATAATACATATGAAAAGTTTAAGCTCAGTCTGGATACAGTTGTGGTTTGATCTGTACCGGAATCCAGATTTTGAGGATGAGTGCTGTAGCATATATGTACAGTATTAGCAACGGTTGACTACCAAATGCCTGAGAGTCAACACATTAACCGTGTTCCATATGAGCAAATCATCTGCTTGATTTGTTGTTAGTTATTTGAAGAAATAAAGTTCTGCAGAGGGTTTAAACATTGATCAATATGGTGAAAAGCTTCACTCTTGACACCTACATAATCAGACAACATTTGGTTCAGTAACTCAACAAATGAGATTCTGTCTCTATGAAATGCTTATAGAAATCAAACTACAACCTGCGGGAAACAAAGTTTTCTGAAAAAGAAGTGATAATGGTCAGTCGGATTCGATCGGACAGCAGGACAGACATCCACAGCGTCCGTGCTGTGCTGATCCATCCAGGACAATCTGACAGACAGCGACCAGGAAACCTTCAGACAGACCTTTAATTATTCCCTGATGAACAGAGGCTGTGTTGGTAATTAGAGAAAGAAAATGTTAATGCATTCTGTGCAGGATAATGGCACTCAGTGCATCGCTCTGCTCCACCGTAAATCTCTGCTGCCTGTGAATTCCGTAATCTCGTAAGCTTCTGATTAGTCCTAGCACGTGTGTTAGCAGCATGCCTTCCTGTCGTTAGATAAGGAGTTACCATGGCAAACAGAATAGGTGATGCTGTGCTCTCATCATGCTGCTGTGGAGCTGAACAAATCACACTTTTATAAAAACGCTTTCTGTCACCACGGCAAACGGTAACATCCTTGTTTATGGCATGGGTCTGAGTATGGAGGAAGCCTCATTTCTTTCTTTCTGACCTTTCAGTCATGGTGACTATGGCTGCCACTTCCCCTTCTTTCTGTTCCACATTCACCAGAAACATTCTGTATCCTATACAAACAGCTTACACTCATGACTGAAGGAGGACAGCAGGAAAAACCTTTGTTGTTGGTGTTTCAGATGGAATAAAACTGATTTGTCTGGATCACTTTAGAATTAAACCAGAGTTGTAGGAGGTGAAAATATTAACGATTAGGTGATCATGCATGTTTGAGCCTAATATATTTAGTTTTCATACATGTAACGTTACTGACAATCATTTCCCAAAGGATAAAACTGTATTTCAGCTTTCCTGATATTTTGCTAAATCTCTTAATCTTTCAAAATCAAATATTCAAGTGATACACCCACCTTAAAAATCCATGTTTCTCCTGCTAATAGTTACACAGCCTTATGAAGTCACAGTCCTTTAAATTTTTCCATAAACACAGGTCTTCTTTTGGGACTATACCCGGTGGGTCCTTTAACCCTTCTGTTGTGTTCATTTCATATTAATTAGTTTTGTGTTCCCTGTCAAAAATTATTATAGCTGATATATTATATTAATATATAGCTGATCATAAATCCATAATAATACATATGTTATCACTTAATGTTGTATTAGATCTTTTCATCAACTTAAGTTCTTATGAATATTCCAAGTTTTGAAATTCTGTTCACTATGTATGGTCTGTAAGCCCCATTAACTTCAGCTCATACAACTTCTTTTTGAGTAAAAAACAGCATAATTTATGGATTATTTTGACTATAACAAATACTCAGATGAAACACAATATACTATTTATCACAGCCTATTTTGTGTCAAAATTTAACAAGGACATTTGTTTTGAAACCATTTAAAATTTTTAAATAACGGCACAAAATAACATCTGTTGTGTTCCTGTATGTGTTCCGGTATGATTTTGTTAAATTTTTCCATAAACACAGGTCTTCTTTTGGGACTATATTCCCCGGTGGAGGCATACATTCACTCCACGCTTTTTATTGAGCTTAAACGCTAAAATTACATAACTTCTAAAAAAACCTGAATACACGTCTTGTTGGTGATGATGGATTACCTATCCCAAGAACGTTTCAAGTATCAACAAGTTGATTTTAATAGCAGAATGAACTGAAACCAATGGAGGTCTGGAAGGTAGGAAAAACATTTCTAATTCACCGTTCCAGTAGTATGCTTTGGGAAATTATTCTCAGTAACGTTACATGTATGAAAAATGAATATATTAGGCTCAAACATGCAAAATGGGTGGTATGGTCCTTTAAGTAAAATTGAAAATGGCAGAACATACAGCGATGTGGAAATGGGTGTGGCCTGTAGAGACAGTTCAATGAATACCATTTCAGAACTTTTATAACTAGCCACATGGTGGCGCTAGTGTTATCATTGTTGAATATGTGAAGCCGGTGAGAATTGGTTTGTATGATTCCTCTCGAATGTTTTTGTGTATTTAAAAGCCTGTTGGTTTCAATACAATTTTGAAATAAGGTTAATATTCAAAAATTACAAATAAGAAAAATGAAACTTATAATAGAAATATTTATCAAGTAACCAAGGTAAAACAATAAAAGTATTTATATTGCCTCATATGTATTTTACATTGTATTAAACTGTAGGCTACATATTTATGCAAAAAGCCATCTAGGGACAAGCTTTGCAGATTAGCCTTAGTAAATGCTATGATATGTGGCATTAGTTTATTCTGTGAAAATTCGCTGCTCGTGTATCAGTCCATATTTAAATAAACATATAAATAAATAATACAGGAGGTCCAAATCAACTCCTGAGCATTAATGATCTTTTGATTGATCTTGAAGCAGACGTGGCTATGTGTGTTACATAACAACACACATAGCTACACTACTGATTCACAAATCAAACAGATGCTGTGACAAGGTGGCAACACATGAACAGCTGACGTGTTCAGATGAACATGTTAAAGGTTAGCCTGTGGTTGTATGTTCTCGGTATGTTGCTCCATTCCCCTGTTCTGTGTCTGAAAGCAACACGTCTTCTTCACATATTACAATAGGATACAATACAATACTTTGTCATGTTAACTTAGTTGATAGCAATTTGTCTCAGTGTGCTCATAACATAAACAGACAAACATACAGCAGTCATTCATTGCACAAATGTACCATATACCAAATCAGGGGTCGGCTTATACACAAAAAATTCAGATTTGATCCCAGAGAAGGAAATTTCCAGGAGTGGAAATACTACCATTACCACTACCCATGAAAATAGTTTAAATCATACCTTAGCATGAGATATTTCCTGACTAAACATCTTATCAGCACATTTTGCAGCAGCCAGTAAGCTCTGCTGTGATTGGTCAGTTACAGTAATCAGCTGCTGAGATAAATATCATGTTTACCGGTACGTGGATTATTTTCAGAAAATCACAGGAATACTATGACAATACCCAGAAAAACAGGTAATTTACTAAACTAATAAACTGATGGAACAACATCAGGGGTCGGCTTATACGAGATCAGCTTATGCTCGAGTGT
Source organism: Lucifuga dentata (assembly GCA_014773175.1). Classification (NCBI taxonomy): domain Eukaryota; kingdom Metazoa; phylum Chordata; class Actinopteri; order Ophidiiformes; family Bythitidae; genus Lucifuga; species Lucifuga dentata. The sequence goes on from VXCM01005376.1 coordinate 9,304, forward strand.
ATATGGTATTGTATCTCATAAATCTAAGAAGTGAGTTCTGAGACTCATTAAAAATGCCAATTAGCAATAAATAACTAAAAACTACATAATTCAATCAGAGCAAAACTACAATTAACATAAAGTTGAATCATAGCAGTTTAAAAACTAGGTCCTGAGAATCATTTAAGACACGAATTGCAGAAATTTATCCTGTTCCTGAATCTGGTCATCTCTGAGGGGAAAGATTTGAGCCTTTTTCCCCAAAGGGATAAATTTGAACAGAGTTAGCAGGATGTGATGGGTCTTTCAAGATTTTTAAGCCCAGTTTTTTCAGACATAACCCAGGGAGCAGGAAGTTTAATACCAATGATTCTTAAAGCTGTGTGCGCAGTTCTCTCTGTTTTCCTTCCTGGGTTGTGATGTTGTTGAACCACACTGTTACTGAGAAAGTGAGAATAGATTCAGCTATAATGGGATCTAACACATGTGCACGCAGGCTGCAGACGTAAAAGTTCAATTATATGGCAATATATGCCTGCCAAAAGTCAAAAATCTTAAGGGTAAACATAAGTTGTAGAACTGAAGTTTAACTTTAAAGCTGATTCTTTCCAAAGCTGCAGTTGGTTCCATTATTTTCTGAGCATGCAGAGAGCTGATGGCAGCTGATGTATTCAACATCCATATTTTCAGATTTGATATTGATTTGAGAAAGCAAACTGCTTCAGTGTATTGATTTTTTTTTTTTTTTTTTTTAAACCAAGGCCAACTTGTTTATGTCAAATTCATTGTTCTTACTGGATGAATAGAGCCCAGCGGTACTAATTTGTAAATCTATATACAAGTAGTGCCTGTCTGGCTAAATACTCAGCTGTATATTAAGGCTGTTATCACAATAAAGTGCAGGAAGGCTGAATAAAATGTAGCAAAAAAAAAAAAAAAAAANAAAAAAAAAAAAAAAAAATACTCATCTTTTCTGACATTTAGTTCATTTTGAGCATTTTATTTTATTTTATTTTATTTGTTTGTTCATTTGACCCTGGGGCATTTTGCATTAAATTTAGTTTGCTTGGCAACGGACTTGTGATTGAGGCAACTCCCGTGTGTGTGTGTGTGTGTGTGTGGTTGTTGCAGACATCCATTCAAAGCCTTCATATGAGCAGTGTGCCCCTGAAGGTGTGTTACAGCTCTTTTCTGCAGGGTAGAAGTGATGTATTGCACCATATTTTCACCATCGTTGAATAAGCTTCTACCTCCCACATCTCTAAGCTTTTTCTAACCAGGAGCTGCTTTTTAAAAAAGAAAGTGGACATCAGTTATATCCTTTTTATTCTCTTTTTTATTTATGAACTTAACGGAAGCATGTAACCTGTCCTCTGGTAAATGTATTCAATTGCTCATTAAAAATAGAAAGAAATAGACACATTATTACTCGCTAAAAGTGAAATACACTGTTGTATGTGTATACAACGTGAACATATGTTCAGATAGTCATTTTTTGCTGTTATGGACACGTTGGTGTTTTTTCTCTCACTCAGCCGATGTGATAAATGACAGCTGCACCCTCATGTGTGAGAACGCTGATTCACAGCACATATGTGCAAACATAAATAAGATTTGGTATTTTCTTTTATATTTAATAGTCGCTCTGGAAATTTGGAGAGAACAGATTTTTTTTTAGTTTTGATAAAATAAAGAGAAACTAATTTTGCAGATATGTTTTTGTTTTTGTAATTTGGGCATGTTTATGGTAAACTAAGACAATGCACCAATTATAGAAAACTATTTTTTTTTTTTTTTTTTTTTNCTAACATTAGCTAGTGGAGTGTTTTAGCTTAAACCTGCTGCTAACATTAGCTAGTGGAGTGTTTTGGCTTAAACCTTCTGCTAACATTAGCTAGTAGAAAGCTTAAATCTACTGCTAACATTGGCTAGTGGAGTGTTTTGCTTAAACCTCATGCTAACATTAGCCTCGTGGCGTGTTTTAGTGTAAATCTCATGCTAACATTAGCTTGTGGCGTGTTAGCTAAATGCACATGGCTCAAACTGCTCAAAGTCATGAAACTTCCTGCACAGGGTCAGTAAAGTAGTTACAGTAATTGGACTTTTCGCTACTTTTCACTCCTACTTTTTCACTGCTTTTGATATGACGGCGGATGTGTAGTTTTGATTGAACGGAGGACAGATGCTGCAGTTTCTTTTCCTTCACTTGGATATTTAGAGCCAGTTTTGCTTTAAAGGCGTTCATCATATTTTGTAGCCTCGCTGTCCTCTCTCACCTTCTTGAGTTTACCACCTGTGGGGAACTCCTCTGAAATGCTGAGCTTCGGTGAGGTGCTTCTCCCCATTTCCCCACAAATTAAACACGCTTCTCTTTGACTAATAAATACGATTCATGTTCCAACCCATCATAAAAACAGCAGACTTGTTTCCTTTTTCTTCAGAGGACTTTCCTTAGGTCGTCACAATAGCTTGTTAGCATAAAGCGCTAGTCTCAGTGTACGTGAAAGCGGGAGAGGTTGAGCTACTCTCAGTCTTGGGTTTAAAGCTGCTCTCTGACCTCTGAGACGCATGACTGCCATCTAGAGTTTGCTTTGTCTTCCTGCAGGATTTAGGTCTGGAAACACTGTACTGTATAGCTCCCTTGGCTGCTGACCTGAGTAAGTTCAAATCCCTTTATTAATGACACTGTTCTTTAAAGTTTCACGGATCACTTTATATATTATTGCGTTTCAGCCTGACAGCCCAAGTTTAAAGTCTTGTCTAAATATACATTTTTTGGAGCCCATTAGGAGTCAGTTCATGTCACTCATCACAGATGCCAAGCGGCTCTTTGTAAATGAATGAAGAGGAAGGAATTAAAGCCAGTTTCCTCTACCAGGTGGCCTTTCCTCGCTGGGGGAACTACAGCCTGTTTGATGCGCCTTTTGACCCCGTGAAATTGCAGGAGTTCATTTTGCTGAAATGATCAATCTTTCTGGGAAATATGAGATGGCTTTCTTTTGAAAATACGACCTGTGATGTTGAGTTGAAAAGGATTCCCGAGTCAAAGCGCCACAGAGCGATACGGAGAGGGGGAGGGGTGTGCTTCAGCTGGATTTAATGCTGCTGACTTGTTTCTATTAACGTCTGTTGTACTAAAAACTGCCCTTAGTTAGTTAGTNGATTTAATGCTGCTGACTTGTTTCTATTAACGTCTGTTGTACTAAAAACTGCCCTTAGTTAGTTAGTCAGTTAGTTTGAGCTTACGTAGTAATAGTTGTAATATTTAAAAGGACATGAAGTGTATGTATGAATGATGGTTTAGATTAATGTTTAAGGGTTGTTGTGGCTCTTTGATGAATTAATCATGTTATTACTGCAGAACAGAGTTGCAGAATCTCAGCTAAGCTTCTAAAAACGGGTTAAAGTTGATATTACTAATATGTCAAGGCCCACCCACCAACTACAAGCACCCTTCACCCATTTAGATGTTACATAATAACGGCTCAGACATTATATCGATTTATAAGCAAAAATGTATATACTGCCCAATAGGATGATGTAAATGTGAAAATGGTTCTTTTCAGATGATGGTGTGATGTTAGAAAAGGTTCTGTGCAAACATTGAACATATGGCCGAGGGGCTGCAGATGAAAATGAGCTCTGAAGTAACTCTGGTACAATAATACATCAAATGGCAACATTTACGTTTTTGTACATGGTCCCTTTTAAATAAATAAAAAAATAATAAAATAAAATAAATAATAAATAAAATAAATGTATATAAATGTGTATGCAGTTTGTATGCATACTTACTTAATTGATAATTGACGGAGCTTAATTGATATCAAGATAAAGGTGTGAATCACTCTTAAATAGCGTTTCCCATTTCTAATCTTACTTACACTTACATTTTTTAAGGAACACACTTTCTCAACGCTCCCTAACCACGGTGGGTGCCTTTTCCTTTTAACACTGTCGTAGTAGCAGTTGGGTAGGCATTCTGATTAAATACACACATGGAAAATGGTGACAATGTGTTACTTGTGGTTTGTATGCCGTCGGCAGAGAAAAGACGAAAAGGTTGTAATGTCTCACATTTAAATTGTTTAAAGTCGTGAATATCTGAGGAACGTCTCACGTAAAATAAACTTTGCTCAATAGAAACATTGGCAAGGGATGATTCAGTAGCACCTTGATTGGTAGGACCATATGCCTGCTGCCATATCTAAATATACTCTACATTTATGTCTTAAGTTAAACTGAACCAGCAGTGTGTGTTGTAATTTCGTACTACATATTAATTTGTAAATTTGTTTTGAGTCTGTTCATGCTGAGAAGTAACATTAATGATTATACTCAATATATATCAGAAGCTACTCAATGGCTTTAACTGGTGTTCAGTAAGAAATAATAAGTTACTTTATAAAACCACCAAATAGCCATTTACAAAGCAAATCAGATTTTGGCTCATAAATTTTGAGCCATGTGGTTTACAGGCAAACTTCTTTTCCCTGGTCCCAGATGAATCTTAAAAGTATAAGACACTGCCTCTGAAACTTTTTGAACCAAGTTCCACATCTGAGCAAAAACATCTAAAGTTCCACCAACGTGTACCAAGAAAACCGCAGAAAAACACTGTGGGCTGCAGTGACGGAGCTCAAACGTGTACCGACGCCCACTCAGAAGTATGGGAGGAGCTGGGCTATTTTCAAGAAAAAAAAAATTGAATCCTTAAATAAAAGAATTATCTGATGCTGTGTATTATTATTATTATTATTATTATTATTATTATTATTATTATTATTATTATTAAGTAGATCTGGATGGCAATTTAAAATTTTTTTTTAATGTTTAAAATCACAGATCTACAGGACTTTACTTAGTAGTGTTTCTAGTAAAAAAAAGTTTTCCCACATATTTTTTCCTATGTTCCCTGAAATTGATATATTTTAGAAACAGACCAAAAAAAAAAAAAAAAAAANAAAAAAAAAAAAAAAAAAAAATTTCTAAGGTAATTCAAATCAGTAATTTACACATATATGTTCTGATAATTGAACAGATTTTAGATTTTTGTTACATTTAAAACAAATAAATGAAGAAGCTGTTATTTGTTCTGTTACTGATCTTAATGCTCATGCCTCCAAAAGTCCCTAAAGCTGTAAAAGCTCAGTTTTGTCTGTTTCCATGGAAACATGCTGACCCCTCCCCTCCCCTCCCCAGTTTCTATTGACTCCAGGTGAAGTGTGAGGGAGGAGCTTATCTTACCTGTGTTGGGTCAAACCCCTCAGCCTAGCTTCCCACTGGAACAGCCCCCCGCCTCGAACCCACCGACTGAAACCCAACACCTGTGACATCACGCACAGCCATTGGCTGCTGGTGGCTTCAGTCCCAGGAGAGATCAGAGCACAGAGGCTCGCTGGAGCCAGAAAGAGCTGATCTCCACTCAGATCACATCTCCACTCAGATCAGCCACGCTGCTGCAGGACTGTAAAGCTCCTCTACCTGTGGCTGACCCTAACCCTCCCCCGGCTCAGAGCTCAGGGCCCGTGAGGGGGGCCGGTTTATGGCTGTCAGCAGTGAAACCTGCCGACATAAATTTTCCTCTGGACAGTTTGTTTTCTCCATGGATCTTGATGCAGGTAAGCGCTTCCTCTTCACCACCTTCTGAGGGTTCACACTGAGCGTGGCCACCTGCTCGCACACTTTCTGAGATGTGACGGATTTTTTAAAGCAACTTTCATGGCCTCACTGAAAACCTTCCTTAAAGGCAGGAATCTGTGCATTCCACTCCACCATAAAAGAGCCTGATCAGTTGTATGCTTAGCTGCAGTCTACACACACACACACACGCACACAAGCAAATAGTGAGAAAGGCAGACAGAAGAATGAACAAACAGGACAGAGCACAGCTTCATTCTGTCTGCAGACTGAAACTTTGCTTTTGTCTGTCCTACTCTCCGTCCTTCTCTGATGCTTTGACGTCATTACAGACCTCAGACACAATCCATGCCTCTGATTTTAATTATTTAATGCCTTGTGGTTAAAAAAAAAAAAAAAAAAAAAAACTTTTCTGAACAAAGCTGAAGAGCTTCAGGGCCGTTTAACAAAGCAGAAATAAAAATGACAAAATAAAGCAGAGATCTGTATGATAACCACTGTTTATCAATTTATTTAAAATGAACTGAAATGAGGCTTCTGTAAATTTGAACGTTTCAGGTCATTATTAAAGAATCTATTTGCAAAACATTTGATTGGCTGTCTGCAGAGGAAACGCTGCTCTTCAACACCTCAACACGAGCTTTGGAGGCGTGAGCTATAAATCTAAACACGGGAAACAGCATTTCTTTTACAGATGTGAGAGAATAAAATTACAGTTTGATAAGTATTTCCAGCTGTTTTGTACTTTAATGGAAACCAAATCCCACCTAAATATGAATGTTGGTAAAACGTTACTCATTGAGAAGGCTTAGGAAGTGAAATATATCAACTCAGGGTGTCACGATATACTGGTATTGACGATAACAGTGATATTTTTTAAAAATGGAATATTAATATCATGTTAATAATACACATATGATAATACTGTGTAAATAATCCAGTAATAATCCAGTGCTTCTTCAATCATTTCTCGCTTTGTCTCTCTCCCCAAACGCGCCCCCCCCCCCCCCCNCCACAGTGTGTAGCTACTACTGCTGCACTAAATCATGATGGAGGAGCTGACAGACAGAGTGAGACGCTCCACCCTAACCTGAAAAAAGTTAGCTACAGTGTGGAGTTTTTAGGATTTGGTAACAAAGACAGGAAGTTGGTAGATGCCCCAGTCTGCAGGAAATGCTGATCAACAGGAACCACTAAAGGAGGCGATACCACCAACCTGTTCACCACCTTCACCTCCATCATCCTGCAGATTTCACCATGGTAGAGACAGGAAGTAGCAGTTAGCTTGCTAGCCCTGAAACAGGAAATTTTCCATGAAGGTCTTAGTTGTGTTGTTAAAGCTAAGCTATCATGGCGTTGGACTTGACAGGATTTTTTCTCTCCTGGTTATTTGTTAGATTTGTGGATCTTTTGTTTATCAGGTCATCTGGTTCCTTTACACCATCCATTAAGGTGGAATTGCTCTTTTTGTAGCTTTTGTACAGTTCTGGTTACAGACTCTCTCCACCTCCTACACTCCTATCTGGAGTCTCATTCATTTGACAAAAAAGGGACAAAACACACAATAAACTAAGTTAAAGATCAATTTGACTGATCCATTATACTTTTTCAAATTTTCTATAGATATCACGATAATATCGTTATCATGAATTCTTTTGGTTACAATAATCGTGGAGTGAAAATCTGATATGGTGACAGCCCTAGTATCAACTATGTCTGTTTTATTTTTCCCCTAGATATACTTTCAGCATAAAAAAAACTAAAATTGAAGGAACCATGAGGAGGGATGATGATATTTACCTCAGGTGAGGCTGAGGATAAAAGACAGAGGCCAGACGCTGAAGAACAGGTCAGCGAGGCGTTCTGGTGAGAGAACACACTGAAGGCGTCTTTAGCGCTGAGCAGGAACATGTGCGGTCTGCGCTGACATTTCACACAACACACACACACACACACACACACACACACACACACACCGTCACTGTCCCTGCAATCTTTCTCACTTTAAAGAAGACATGATTTTCTGCAGACTGCACGTCCCATGTTACGTCTCATGCTTTGGATTTACCGTTTTCTTATCAAAGTAAAGTGAAAACACTGATTGCAGCTAATAGTCAGCAGTGTAGAGATTTTCAAACCTGATTTGTTTTCGGCTTCAGTTTAAAGTGTGGAGCTGTTTTTTTTATGGTGTGAACATGATCCACACTTGACCTGAACCAACAACGAGGCATCTATTGATCTGTTGATGTATTGATTGATCTATTGGTGGAAAGGGTTGCATATGATTAACGCTTTACTACAACCGTGGTAAAGTTTGTTTTATGTTAGACACCTTTGATGACTTGTAGAAGTTAAACGGATGCTGTGAAACTGTCCTAAAATATCAAACTTACTTCACACGTGTTCAGGTTAGCATGTGCTTGTATGTTCTCATTCTCCTGTTCAGCGTGTGAAGGCAGCACGTCTTCTCCACATCATGTGAAGCAGCATGTGGTTTTCCACACGTTGTCTCTACATCAGATTCAGCTTCTGCTGTCATAGTTTTCTTCTTCATGGATCAAATGATGCTATGACTAGGAAAGGATCCACATTCATCTTTGTTACTCTGATTTACTTTGACACCATAGAAACTACTTCCTGTTTGGAGTTTCTTTCTCCGACCCCAGACATTTCTGACCAATGAGCAGAGAGAGTGTTGTCACAACTTTTTACTGATATATTTTGGTTGAATTGTATTTTTTTTTATATATGAAGCCAAAAAAAAAGGTGGTAATGTAAGAGTTTAGTGTGTGTGGATGTGTCTCTTCCTGTTTAGATTTCTGAATGTTTCTCTAATGATCGTTATCTTTCTGCTGCAACACATCAAAGTCACACAATGTGCACAAGGCAGTGTCTATGATCAACAGCCACACAGCAACCACACAACAACACACAACAACCACACAACCACACAGCAACCACACAACAACACACAACAACCACACAACCACACAGCAACCACACAACACAACCACACAACAACTACACAATGACACAGCAACCACACAACAAAACCACACAACAACCACACAGCAACCACACAACAACCACACAACACAACCACACAACAACCACACAGCAACCTCACAGCCACATAACAACTGCACAACACAACCACACAACAACCACACAACCACACAACCACACAACAACCACGCAACAACCACACAACAACCGCACAACAACCACACAACAACCACACAACCACATGCTTTAGCAATATATGTGGCAGTATTACAACAATGTGGCTGTGCGTGTGTGTGTGTGTGTGTGTGTGTGTGTGTGTGTGTGTTTTGGTTAGGAGCTTGCCTCATCCTTTTATTATTCATCTTATGCATTGTGACTAGATGGAACTTTAAAATCTACTTGTAAATGTACTAAAAGAGTGTTTTTGATTTTTGCATCTTTATGATTCTACTCCATTGTATTTATTTGAAAACATTACATTGAAGATTTTTCATGCAAACCCCATAATAATCTTTAAAAAAAAGACATGTTGCTGCAGACTAAATTAGGTGACAGTATATAAAATACTTGAATTGAAACGTTGTTTCCTGTTCCTGCCTTGATAGGAGTCATATAATCAACACGTTCATGTTCCATAAAGTTCATAATTCTGTTGAAGTACCATTTAATGTTTTTAATTTTTTATAAAGAAATTAATTGAAGTACTACTTTGTAAGACTTTTATGTTTACTGGACTGTTTTTGCATTGTATTATCACTGCTTTTATTTAAAGGACCATACTNAGACTTTTATGTTTACTGGACTGTTTTTGCATTGTATTATCACTGCTTTTATTTAAAGGACCATACCGCCGTTTTGCATGTTTGATCCTAATATATTCAATTTTTATACATGTAATGTTACTGACAATCATTTCCCAAAGCATACTACTGGAATGGTGAATTAAAAATGTTTTTCCTACCTTCCAGACCTCCATTGGTTTCAGTTCATTCTGCTACTAAAATCAACTTGTTGATACTTGAAACGTTCTTGGGATAGGTAATCCATCATCACCAACAAGACGTGTATTCAGGTTTTTTTTAGAAGTTATGTAATTTTAGTGTTTAAGCTCAATAAAAAGCGTGGAGTGAATGTATGCCTCCACCGGGGAATATAGTCCCAAAAGAAGACCTGCGTTTATGGAAAAATTTAAAGGACCGTGACTTCATAAGGCTGTGTAACTATTAGCAGGAGAAACATGGATTTTTAAGGTGGGTGTATCACTTGAATATTTGATTTTGAAAGATTAAGAGATTTTGCAGAATATCAGGAAATCTGAAATATGGTTTTATCCTTTGGGAAATGATTGGCAGTAATGTAACGTGAAAATTGAATATATTAGGCTCAAACATGCAAAATGGAAGGTATGGTCCTTTAATCTCCTATAGTGCATCCATGCTGTCAGTGATCATGTTTCAAATAACAGAAAGATGGCGGATTGAAGGTGAAAATAAAGTATGAATCTGTGGTAATAAAATAAAAAGGAAAGCTAAGCCGCTGCTCGAACCTCCCACTTCCGCCGGGCAGCGTTTGATCCTGCTGCCTGTCGGAGCAGGTCGTCACCTCCTCGCCGCTTTGTGTCCGGCCTTCTTACTTTTGTCCCCTGCTTCCCCAGTCCAGCATTTCAGCCCATTTCATCCCCTCCTCCATCACGTCGTCACCGTCCTCCATCTCCCCAGCCGGCGCCACATGCTGGAATCTGAGAAAGGGCTTAGCTCACGGCAGGCCAATTGCCTGTGAGATTCCTGTGCTAATAGAGCTAATCCTGCTTTTGTGTAGCTTGCTGTCCAGCTCTGAGCGTTCTGCCGGCTTATTGTCAGGTCACATGTATTAATTGATTACTGTTCAGGCTGGATGTGCTCTTGTCTTACTTTGCTTTGGCTGTTAAATCCTTCACAAAGAGCTCAGGGAGGCGACACAAAAGGCTGTTTGCACTCACGCACACACACACACTGTGATGTTGGAAATCTACATGAAACCTTTTACGACAGTCAGATGTAGATCAAACCGGAGTTTTTGTTCGCTCTGGTAATTTGGTTTCCGTCTGAAAAAGGCTTTTTGGTGCGTTTCTTCTGTCTTTGATGTAGGAATTCAAAGTCTGTTCCCTCCACCAGCTTCAGAAGCTCAAAAACAGGAATTTATTACCATTTTATTTTCCTGCCTCAGTTATTGGTGTCATCCATAACTGATGACTGTGAGGAGCTTAATCCCTCACAAGTCCATGACAGCATTTCAGTTTCAGAGCTTTTCTACGCGCTTATTTCTACCTTTAATGAAAGTTATTTAGAAAAGGATAGTATGAATTTATCAAGAGGAGCCGATCCATGGCCGCTCATAAATAAGGCATGTAAATATTGTTGCTCTGCTTTGAGATTCCTTGTATTGCATCACCCTGAAGCTATCCTTTCTTTGCTGTCAAACAGCGATATGCGGCCTTCGGAGGCCAGTTCCAGGCTCCCTGCAGCATCCTATAGGAGCCCAGCGCTCATCAAGGGCCCTCTTGGATCCAGGAGCCGGAAAGAAAATCCTATATGATTTCTAATCAGCTTCACATCCTTTCAGACAGCCTTTGCAGTGTGTCTTTTGAGCAATGAAATCTTTTCAGAAAACCTCATACAAGTCAAATATGATGAAAGTCGGCTTTAGGTAAAGGAAACCAATAAACCGCTGCAGCAGGACGGAAACAGAGCAAAGTGGGAGGAGTTATTGTAGGCAACCATGGCTGAAGAAATAGGTTCTCTTCAACCTTATTTACGTGACTTAAAATGTGGTCTCTGTATCTGGATAGCTTATCTGGATAATGACATATAACACCTCATATTAAAAGTGTTCCCAATATGTGGATTCAGTGTGCGCTGTGATTGGATCTCAGTAATCGAGTCTTTAAGCTATGAAATCCTGCGCGTTTCCTGCTGAGACGAACAGGCCGCGTCAGTGTGTGGTCTGTTAGATCGGATTGCATCGCAGTGTGTTCTGCACACATTTACATCCTGCACCAGCTCGCATTTTTCATTAACAAGGATAAAGATCGCGTTTCATTGAGGGTGTTAGATGCAGCTCTTACAGGGCTTGGATGGACGTGAAATTCTCCTGGTTGAATCATCAGTTCAAGCAAGATGCTGCTTGAAACAAAAGCCAATTTATTATTTATATAAGCACATTTAAAACAACAAAGGTTGAACAAACTGCTGTACAACTTTAAAAACGCTAGCACAAATTAATAGAACAAGGAGAGGAATAAAACACAGTAAAACATCAAGAGAAGACCATAAAAACATGGAGATGAGGCACAGTAAAGCAAAGCTCAAATGTCAGACTGGTTTAAAAAGCCAAGGAGAAAAAAAATGAGTTTTTAGCCACAATTTAAAAGTAATCAATGTTGGCGCAGTCCTAAAATTGAGGGATAAACTATTCCAAAGTTTAGCAGCAGCTACAGCAAAGCCACAATCCGCCTAAGCTTCAGTCTGGACTTTGGAACAACCAAAAGCATTTGGTCAGAGGACTTAAGCGATCTACAGGGAGTGTGGGGACATAAAAGGTCTGCTCGGGCGGCGCTAACCCATTTAGCGACTTCAAAACAAACAATAAAACCTTAAAATCAATCCTACAAAGGTTTGGAAGCCAATGAAGAGAGGCTGATATGTGGGAAATGTGGTGCCGCTCGCATGTAGCCGTAAGAGGCGTGCAGCGGCGTTCTGGATCAGTTATAGGGAGGGATGTCTGCTTACTCCTATTTATAAAGATTATACAAGATTATACAAAAAAAAAAAAAANAAAAAAAAAAAAAAAGTCTCCCAGGGTGCATTGTGGTAAGAAACATGAAATCAGCAAGTTAATTTAAAGGCTCTGCACAGTCTTGGAGTGACAGACGTGTTCATTTATTCTGGCTGATTGGAATAAGGACTGTGTGGGCGTGCACAGATTGTGCTGGACATTTCTGCCCTGAGAGGTTTGTTGCACCTGGGGTATGTAACACCTTTATTTTTATTATTTTTTTTTACCTTTATGATTCTTTGAAGCAGATGGAGTTTAACCTCCATCCAGCCTCAACCTGAAAACAAGTCGAATCAGCCCAAACCACAGGGACGAGAACGTTCAGCCCAAATAAGTTGTGTTTGATGGCGGGTCAGTTTTGGAGCAGCTGCGGTTTGTTTCTGACGAAGCGTTCGCATTCCTCTGGATGAGATCTTTAATGCAGCATCTGCTGCTGAGGCACGTGGGATCTGTGTGATTTAGAGCTGTGTGATTTAGAGCCCTCACAAACTGGCTGGAAAACATGAAATAAAAGAAGTTGAGATATAACAGATGGCTACAACATAACGTTTGAGTACTGTTTAATTTAACAGTAAATTTTTTTCAGGAGATTCCATTTGTTTTGAAGCATCATGCAGTATTTCGTGGAGATAGTTTTTATGTAGGAATTTTTGTAGAGAACGTGACACAACAACAGCCATGAGAAATGTCAAATCAGAAATGATGATTAAGTGTTGATTTGTACCAGCAGCAGGAGTGTTTATATGGACGGGTCATGTTCAGCCGTTTTCATGACTTCACCATTTTCTCTCTTCTTCACTGTTTTTCTTTTTCTTTACTGTGCAACAAGTTGTGTAGCTCGTTGTTCCTGCCCGTCGTCCACCATTTTTGATTAAAGTCACGTTTGGTCACAATTTACTAGATTTACTTTTTTTGACAGTTGGGAATTTGCTTTTTTTTTTTTTTTNNNTTTTATATATATGCAATTTAATCTAGCAACAGACAGATAATACTGTATATAGTGCATAGGTGAGTGTGTGTGAGTGTGCGACCTTCACCTGCCCTCCTTGACCAACCTATTACACTTTATTTAAAACTAATAAACAATTTCTGTCAAGGAGGGCTAAACACCTGAATTTGCTTGATTGTTCAGGGAATATGTTGTGTGGTGTAATATGTCGTTATTATATGTCATTATTATATGCATTGACTCTCACATTTTCAGCATCTCTTAAAGGACCATACCCCATTTTGCATGTTTGAGCCTAATATATTCAATTTTCATACATGTAACGTTACTGACAATCATTTCCCAAAGCATACTACTGGAACGGTGAATTAAAAATGTTTTTCCTACCTTCCAGACCTCCATTGGTTTCAGTTCATTCTGCTATTAAAATCAACTTGTTGATACTGTAAACGTTCTTGGGATAGGTAATCCATCATCACCAACAAGACGTGTATTCAGGTTTTTTTAGAAGTTATGTAATTTTAGTGTTTAAGCTCAATAAAAAGCGTGGAGTGAATGTATGCCTCCACCGGGGAATATAGTCCCAAAAGAAGACCTGTGTTTATGGAAAAATTTAAAGGACCATGACTTCATAAGGCTGTGTAACTATTAGCAGCAGAAACATGGATTTTTAAGGTGGGTGTATCACTTGAATATTTGATTTTGAAAGATTAAGAGATTTTGCAAAATCTCAGGAAAGCTGAAATACAGTTTTATCCTTTGGGAAATGATTGTCAGTGATGTAACATGTATGAAAATTGAATATATTAGGCTCAAACATGCAAAATGACTGGTATGATCCTTTAAGATGTGAAAATCTTGTAGTGTGAGCCAGGCTTACCTCTTTTTAACCTTATTGATTTCCTTTAGCATTCTTAATTAACTAAATCATTTACATTCCCTGCTTCCAGTGGTGCATTAGCCTAAGGAAGCCAAATGGGATGAATGATAAAATAGATAACTGGCCTTTGATTGTCAGAACGCTCTTGTACTGCCTGTTGTTTGGCTGTATGGGGGTGTGACTGTGCAGCCTGTGGACCTCCAGAGTTGTTTGAGTGTGTGTGTGTGTGCGTGTGTGTGAATTGATTGGTGCAGGATGCGTCCTGACTCGTGCTGACGGCCCTGCTGATGGCTGTTATGACAGGAGTTATGGTGGAAGACAAGCGCTCTGCCTTCATTTCACTAAGCCAGGCTGAATGGAAAGATAAAATGAGCAGCAGGAGAGGGCTGGAATTCTTTAAATATGTGTCATCATTCATGTATGAAGGGAGATATTTATCATCAGACAGCGGTGAGAGGCCGGTCCCTCCTCTCTGAGCCTGTCTGTCGTCTGCTACATTAGCATGCTGATGGCTGATAAGGCGGGAATGATGAGTCGGTGCTGCTGAGCTCGTGTCTGTGCTGGCACGTACTCATTTTCTTTACCTAAACTTTTCGCATGACTTGAAATTGTGTATCAAAACACTGATGCAACTGAATTCTTATTATATATTCAGTAAAAGTAGGAACAGCTAAATCCTGTAATATTTTAGCTTATAAACAGGAGCTCAGATTAACTGTTAGTCTTCAGTCGTGTTTTCTTCTTTTCCTTTCGGCACTCCTGTTAGGGGGTTGCCACAGCGGATCATCTGCCCCCATCTCGCACCACAGTTTCCACCGGCACCCCACCGACTAACAGGACCGGTGGCGGTTGCTGGTAGTCTGGGCCTCAACTGGGCCGGCACAGAAAATCTGCATATTAATTTGGCATAGGTTTTACGCCGGATGCCCTTCCTGTCGAGCTTGGGGCTGGCACTAGGGGTGCACTGACTTGTGCTTCCTCAGTGGCTGTGTGAGTCTGCAGTTGTTATAAAACATAAATAAAATGACTGATGATGTCATCAGATCTGATCTTTTATCAGGTTACGCTCAGAACTAATTAGCCTCTATGATGCTAAACTTCTGAAGTCCAAATCCACCACGAGCCAAGAACTCAGCTGAAGTTAGTGTAGCAGCTAAGCTAACACTGTCATGAAAATGTGTTTGCCCCCTTCTTGATTTTTTGCATATTTGTCACAATTAAAAGATCATACCACCCATTTTGCATGTTTTAGCCTAATATCTTCAATTTTCATACATGTTACGTTAGTGACAATCATTTCTCAAAGGATAAAACCGTATTTCAGTTTTCCTGATATTTTACAAAATCTCTTAATCTTTCAACGTCAAATATTCAAGTGATACACCCACCTTAAAAATCCATGTTTCTCCTGCTAATAGTTACACAGCCTTATGAAGTCACGGTCCTTTAAATTTTTCCATAAACACAGGTCTTCTTTTGGGACTATATTCCCCGGTGGAGGCATACATTCACTCCACGCTTTTTATTGAGCTTAAACACTAAAATTACATAACTTCTAAAAAAACCTGAATACACGTCTTGTTGGTGATGATGGATTACCTATCCCAAGAACGTTTCAAGTATCAACAAGTTGATTTTAATAGCAGAATGAACTGATACCATTGGAGGTCTGGAAGGTAGGAAGAACATTTTTAATGCACCGTTCCAGTAGTATGCTTTGGGAAATGATTGTCAGTAACGTTACATGTATGAAAATTGAATATATTAGGCTCAAACATGCAAAATGGGTGGCATAGTCCTTTAATTGTGTCAGATCTTGAAACAAAATACAGTTTTTAAATGATTATTTCATTTATTGAAGGAGAAAAAAACTATCTAACACCTTCTCCTCCCTAATTTNTTTTTAAATGATTATTTCATTTATTGAAGGAGAAAAAAACTATCTAACACCTTCTCCTCCCTAATTTCTGTTGTCATGGAAAAGCCCATTGAACATGAGTCTACATGTCTCTATGAGCCGTCCAGCGGTCTGATCCAGCCCATACGTCCTCTGGCTGTATTGAGTCAATCTGTGCTGGTATGTGACACGTCATCGTGTGCTGTGACTCTGCATGCAGCCTGCAGTTGAGATTAGCAGCATCCGTGTTTTACCGTGTTTGTTAATGCGTCACATGAGCAGCTTCCTGAGAGGAAGCGTCACATCAGAGCTCCGGTCCGTGGCCTTTAACCCGCTCAGACATGGCGTGGAGACACGTCACATAGACTACACGACCCACACTGTTAACCCCTACTGACCTGCTGCTCCTTTCAGTGACCTGGCAGCCATTTTTCTTTTTTTTTTTTTCTTCTTTGTTTTGAACCTGACATCTTTCAGACAGGCCTGCTGGCTCTAACTGAAATTATCAACTACAAATCAAAACAGAACTGCTCTCCATTTATTATTTTAATTTGCTGCAGTAGTATTTCCTTTGGTGACTTGTAATTTGCCATAATATACTGTTGCTGCTGTTTAATTACACCATAATTATAGAAAATAGGAGGCTGTAATTACCTAACCCGCCACAAAATGGAGTCAGCAGCTTTGCTGTTGTACTTTCTAACACAAACTAACTGAACACACTCAGAAAGACTTTCATTATGTAGAGTCTGTTTTAACCTCGGCTACGTGAAAAGCCTTTTCTTTTTATTGGAATGAGTTTGTGAGAATTAAATAACAGCAGCGCTTTGTCTTGGCAGGATGTAGTTTATAGACAAGTCCAAAGAAAAGAAAAGAAAAATATTCCAATTCTTAATATGTTTAGAAGTTTAAAAATCCTACCAGTGCGATGAGACTATTTTACATGTTTCTAAAATACATCAGCTTATTTTAAGGTTTTGCTAGAATTGCCTCAGTGATGTCCTTATTCTCCCTGGTTTTAACATGTTGACATCCATCTATAGAAAGTTTTTAAAACACAGGATACTCATTACTCACATCATTGCCTGATTTGCATCATAACTGGGTTATTGGTGTGTGTAAACATACCAAAGCATTATAAAGCATAATTGTTGAATTATTGAGTTTTAATTTCTCTAATGAAACAGGAGACTTGAGGAACTTGATGATCATAGAGTTTATAGTCAATGGCCTAAATACGTATCAGATAATTAGCTTCATAACCTCATAGGCATCAGAACTTTGATTCTTCCTGGTGGAGTTTATTCTGCATTTTAAAATTGCATCCTCGACCGTTTCCTTTACTTAATGACAGCACAGCATGTTTTACAACACAGACGCCGTTTTCACCACAGCATCGCTGTACTGCAGCTGTTTCAGGAATATAACAGAACGTAGATTTATGAATGCAGATCTTTGGGATCTCGTTTGAGGTTAGAGCCTGCAGGTTTCAGGTCGACAGCACGCTGACGCTTCATCTCTTTGTCTTAAGATTTGAGAAATGGGGCTCTCGTCTTGTTTATGTCCGAGAGAAAACTTTTAGAATGACATAAATTATTCACTGAAAACCTTCCTTTCCCTTCCTGCTGCATTTGGAGTTGTGTTTTAGTGAAAGTTCAGTTTGTTCTCACAGCTTTCACGATGATAAAGACCACCTCATTCTGAAAAATTCATGGAACCTGCAGCTTTTCCTCTGTTAAATCTTTTTTTTTTTTCAGTATTGTATGGTTGTGAGACCTGGACACTAACCAGTGACTCAAGACGACTTGATGTCTTCGGTACTTGGTCTCTCCGGAGAATCCTTGGGCACCGCTGGTCTGACTTTGTGTTGAGCGAGCGGTTGCTCCAGGAGGCCTGGATGAGAGCGATTACCAGCATAGTGAGGGAGCGCCAGTTGTGACACTACAGCCATGTGACATGTTTCTCTGAGGATGATCCAGCATCAGGTCCCTCATTGCTGAGGACCCCAGTGACTGGACCAGGCTGAGGGGACGTCACGTAACACCTGGCTGCAGCAAATGGACGGGTACCTCCGTGAGATGGGGATGGACCACGGATCTGTCAGGATGGTTGCCAATCAGGACCTATGGCATTTCCGTCGCATGGTGGATGTGGCAACGCACAGCCCAGCGCATGCTCCTGACCTTTTGTACATTTGTTTCCTGTGACCTGGTTGTGTATGTGGTGAATCAGGGTGAAATTGGGATTTTGAGGGTGGTGGGACTGTTGACCATGATTGTGGTGCTAGCAGCTAGCTGGGGATGAACGACTTGCTGACTTACCACAACAGATCAAAACTTAAAACAGAGCACACCATGGATGATAAGAGGAGCTTTGCATCTGTTTCTGCATGCCTCAAAATCAGCAAAGTGTTTTTTTTAGAATTCACTTCTTGGTGTTTTTCGCTGCTGCTCTGAAATTTACCTGTAGATTTAACAGGTGACGTAAAGGCAAATACATACAGGACTTAGTTCCCATAAACTCAAATCTCAAATGTGTGACTGTAAAAGATATTCTACAAACAATGACAACTGCACAGACATTAAAATAATATAAAAATATATCAATATGTTTATACATATAGAACTTTGTATTTCATAATCTGTATCAAATACATTTTGTTACATTCATGTTCATTAATTGTACTCTCATGTAGAGTAATGCTACAAAATAACTGTACAAATACCATGAGAAATAATCCGTTAGCAACCTCTTCTTCACCTCCTCTTCCTCCATCCATCTCTGAAGGACATGGTGAATTGGAAAGATGATTCGGTAACGTTTCTGACTGGTTCGTCAGAATCAGGTAGAGATTGTGGCTCAATGACCAAAACCCAAAAACTAAAGCTTGGTTTAAACTCGCCTTTGTCACAAGTGCGGGAGGGGCCGTGCACCACATATGATGCAATCGCACTGTCTGCGCCATGGCGGGAGGAACCTCCGCAATGTTGTGGCACTTGGTCGTGCACCTCCTAGATTTTGTAACGCTGGTGCGTGGGGCGGTCCTTCAAAAGAGCAACACGTGACCCCAAACTCCTGGAATGAAACAGCAACTACACACGAGGCCAAAATCCAAGTTTTTGCTGTGAAGTTTGGAAAACGCGGGGTCGTTGTGCGACTATTTCCTGCTTTACATATTATTTTCTGTATACTGCCCCCTGTTGTTTCAGAGAATATTGCAATAGACAATGCACCAAGTATAAATGCCTCAGCGCTTTGTGGAAATGCACACAGCCCCCTCGCATGAGTTTAACCAAGCCTTCACATGTCCAACCGGCTAACAAACTCTAGCTACATGTAATTTGATACTGACTAGAAAAACTCAAAGTACAAGTTAAAAATACATAATTTATAACATAAAAGCTGGTTCAGTGGATGTCCAACTCACCTAAAGTGCAAATTTGTTCCAAAGATGAAGTTGGGTGTGTACGCTGACAGAGTAAGCTAGTAGAAGAGAAAACAAGGGGAAGGTGTCTGTTCTGGCAGGATTTTAGCTGGTGCTGATGTAGTGTTGTGCTTAGATCGTGGACGAACAGAATCTACTGCATCCTGTATTTGTAGTTCTTACACTGTGTAATTTGCTCCTGAACTCGTTTGTTCCTGTACATCATAAATCACTGTCTAAATAGCATTTTACCCCAAAAAGAGCAATTTAACAAATTAAATCGGCTCTCCATGCAGGATTGAAAAATAAGCAATGTGTGGCCCCATTAGTGTAATGAAAAATAATGAATCCCTAAATTACATTGTTAAGTACATGGCAATAAATGTTTACAAAATAATCATGCATATTTAATGGGAATCTGTAGATCTCATTTGGAACTAGAAATGTTCCTGCAGAGAATTAAGTGGAGTTCATAAAGTCTCTGCTCTTCATTATTATTGATTATGGCTTGATATCAGAAATGTGGCATAATCAGAAGATTGATTGGTGATTGATGAATCTATCTGTTAATCTCGTGGCGTGAATGCATCAAAACTCTCTGAAGGCTTGCGGCTCGGGCTGACAGCCGGTCTCGCTTCCTGCCAGCTGCCTGACATCAGCCGCTGAATTACCCCAATGACGGCTCGCCTGCCTGGCATCTCTCAGCCTCCACAGAGCGGCGAGGACGGGCGACGAGGAGGTAATAAGTGTGAGCAGAGGGACAGCCTGAGACGTTCCAGCAGCAGGGAGAAGAGAAATCAGCATAAAGAACTCCAGCCAGCACACTGCAGCTGCACTTCCAGCTTTTTCTTATCCAACTAACATCATTAGCAGCTCAGTACAAACACACACACACACACACACACAAAATCCCCGATGTACGTCTGCATCTGCAGCCCTCTGTGCTGTCTTATCTCTGCTGGACTTTGGAGTTGCAGCAGAAAAAGATGTGAGTAAGAGACAGGAAAGCAAAGCTTTTCCTGGCTGAGGCTGCAGCCTTTAGACCTCAGCAGAACAACCGGATCCTCTTCTGTAGGTTTTACAGTGAAGCTCATCAACAGCACAATGGCAGCATTCAGCAAACACTCTTCAGTCTCTTTGTCTCTCTGCTGCATGGTCTGTCCACTCTTCTTCCTCTGAGCTCAGAACATAAAGGACTCATGCAGCAAAGGTATCGAGGTCGAGGTCAATCTTCATTCTAATGTCAGTTTGGATGGAGATCTGAGACTCTGTGTGAAAAAGCCACTTTGAACGTCTCACTTTTAGAACTCAGTTGCCGCCGTTCACTGTGAGAAAATCCTGCAGCAAACCAAAAAGTCGTTTCACTTAAATGAAGTTGTAAAAATATGTTAAATTCAGTCATATAGATAAAACTGAACAGCTATAAAGCACCACTGATAAAGCAGATATTGAGTTTTACAGCGTTGTATTTCCTCTGGTGCATGCCCAGCAGTGTAAGAAATAAAAACTGGATTACAAAAAAAAAAAATAATAATAATAATTTCTCTTTCTCTCATCTTTTTGCAGACTGAATGAATAATTTGCATTCAGAGCTATTTGAGCTGAATATATATTAACTGAAACTCTGCTTTACTATGAGACATAAAACACAGAAGCCTCTGTAACATCCTTTTCTTTGACTTGATGATGGTTTTGTGATCAGTGTTAGCTTCTTCTCTGAGCTGAAGCCTTGGTTATATTTTCATGAAGTGGTGTTACGCTGTCAATCTGATGGAAAATTTCATGACTATGAAATCTGGGTGATAATTTAAACTGACTGTATTTGCCTCTCGTGCATAAATTGAATACATTTGCTGAATCTGATATTTGAGTTGATCAGACAGTTTATTCAAATGGAAAGATTTGATCAGATCTTTCACACACACTGGTGGCACTGAGCCTCTTCTTCAAGTCTCAACCTGTGTCTGCATCTCTCAGTCACATGATACACAGGCCACACCCACTCCTCTCTTATATCTGTCTTATCTTAGTGTCAGTCTCTTTAATCGCGGTGCTCTAAAGTAGAGAATTTAGGTTTCCTTTGCCGATTTAACATGTCGTTGCTGCTTATTAACATGCAGATCTTCATTGGCTTTTAATAATGCGGTAATAGCACAGTGATGCACTGATTAATGCTTTACGAATGAGCTTTTGCTTTTTATGAATTACTCCAGTGACTGAATTGTCACTTTGGTGCTGTATTACAGGTTTTCAACGTTGTTGGAAGTGGTCATATCACTATGCCACACAAAGTGCTGCTTAGAGTAGTGGGCTGTTTTCAGCAAAGTGACGGATCTATTAATACACTTGTTTCATCACTAAGAGGTTGTGCTGTGATATAAGGTGCAAGATGGATGTTGATCATGTGACTTCCTGTCAGCTGTCAGTCTGATTTACAGTTCATTCAGCTCACATCAGAGAGGGGATCTGTTGGACTAAGAGCATTTTCACACATGCATGGTTTGGTACGTTCAGTTGGACTTTGGTTTGTTTGTGCAGATCTGAACACAGCGATCACATCTGAATGTGGGCCAAAACTGGAACCGCACCAGTTCCTAATCAACTCTGGAGCGGTTTGTGTGTGGTGTGAACATGATGTGACACTTCCTACTCAACTCCAAAGCAATCTATTGATTTACTGATTGATGTAGAAGCAGAGATGGCTGTGTGTGTGTGTGTGTGTGTGGTTAACATTAAGTAAACTCCACCTCTGATTAGCAAATCCAGTGGATGCTTTGAAAATGTTGTAACACATCGTCCTTACTTAACATGTGTTCTGATGAACATGTTAAAGGTTGTATGTGCTCAGCGTTTTACTTCATTCTCCTGTTCAGCGTGTGAAGGCAGCACGTCTTCTTCACATCATGTGAAGCAACATGTGGTTTTCCACACGTTGTCTTGAAGTCAGATTCAGCTTCTGCTGTCATAATTTTCTTCTTTATGAACCAAATGATGAAGTATGACTAGGAAAGGATCCCAGTTCCATCTTTGTTCCATGTTATTTAGTTTTCTCGGCATAGCGAACTACTTCCTGTTTTGATTTTCTTGCTCCTGTCTGAGACATTTCTGACCAATGAGCAGAGCGGGTGTTCTCATGTTACTGTGTTGCCATGTTTTGGATTGGATTTTTATCTCTGCCAAGGAGGTTAATGATCGCCGCATTTGTTTTTTTGTTGGTATCTTTGTTATTTAGCAAAATATCTAAACTTTATTTAACTGATCAACACAAAGCTGCACAGAAGATGTATGTCTCCGCCAGGAAATATAGTCCCAGGAGAACATGGCTTTTCAAATAAAAAAAACAGAGCGTCCCATCTACAATCATGCATCAGTGTTATCAGGTGAAACATTGAGTTTTGAGGTGTGTGCATCACCTGATTTAATTTTGAAAGATTAGGTGATTTGAAAAAATAACTGGAAAACTAAAATATGGTTTTATGTTTTGGAAATTGTCAGTAACTTAACAGTAACATACATATTGGGAGCAAACATGCACAATCACTGGTATGGTCCTTTAACCAAACTCTTCAGTGTCCAGTGCTCTGAGGTCGTGTCGATATCTTATGTCACACTCAGTGCTCAGCGTTAAGGGTTTCTAATGGATTTAATGGAAACATGACATGTGTCTTAATTGCTTTGATTGATTGAAGATTCTTAATTAATGGAATCATCCAAACTGTCAGATAGTGTTATGAGATTATGGCACACGTGTCCAATAATTGATGCGGTGACCTCAGTGTTCTGAGAAAGCACATTAGTGACCGGCTTTTCTTTTACAGTGAGCACTGTTTCTGTTTATAGTGCAGACGCTCTGGAGTCTGGAGATTTGTAAAGCAATTACGACATATAGATAACACACACACACACACACACACCCTGAGCGTCTCACACACACACACTCTGTTTTCACTGATATTGCAGCTGCAGCAGCTCAAAGCATTTGGATTGTTTGGTTGTTTCATGTTGCTGCTGGTCATTTATAGACTGTGGCTAATTCATCATTAAAATGACGACCCATTTGTCTTAGATTGTCATATTAATGTTGCTGTTGCTGTTTTGTTTTTAACATCAGTCCCATCAACACTGGGCTTTGTGGAAACGGGGACAGTCTGGCTGCTCTGGTCTGCCTGAACTCAGCACATCTGCTTTTTGTTCACAATGAATGGTAATGTTACCTTCCAGCATGATGAGTTTAATACACATTTCTGTTAGTGATTAATGTCTAAAACTCAATATAATTCACCGCTAGTGCACCGCTGCTGTTGTGGCGTGACACACTGTGATGTTTTATCTCGTGCCTTGTAGCTTTAAAACTTCTGGTGATACAGATTTTAGGTCAAATGACGCAGCTCTGGATGAGAGACCTAAAAAAAAAAAAAAAAAAAANAAAAAAAAAAAAAAAAAAAACTCAAAGAAGATGCAGTATTGCTAAGACAGGCAGCAACATACAGTGATGTTAAAAGACCATACCACCCATTTTGCATGTTTGAGCCAATGTAACGTTGACAGTCATTTCCAAAGCATACTACTGGAACGGTGAATTAAAAATGTTTTTCCTACCTTCCAGACCTCCATTGGTTTCAGTTCATTCTGCTATTAAAATCAACTTGTTGATACTTGAAACGTTCTTGGGATAGGTAATCCATCATCACCAACAAGACGTGTATTCAGGTTTTTTTTAAAGTTATGTAATTTTAGTGTTTAAGCTCAATAAAAAGCGTGGAGTGAATGTATGCCTCCACCGGGGAATATAGTCCCAAAAGAAGACCTGCGTTTATGGAAAAATTTAAAGGACCGTGACTTCATAAGGCTGTGTAACTATTAGCAGGAGAAACATGGATTTTTAAGGTGGGTGTATCACTTGAATATTTGATTTTGAAAGATTAAGAGATTTTGCAAAATATCAGGAAAGCTGAAATACGGTTTTATCCTTTGGGAAATGATTGTCAGTAACGTAACATGTATGAAAATTGAATATATTAGGCTCAAACATGCACTATTGTCAGTATGGTCCTTTAAGACCAAGTGTAGAAAACAGAAGAAGTGTTTTGGTTGGAACGGTTGGACTTGGGTTTGTTTCCCCCCTTGGTACGGTTTGTTTGGGCAGGTCTCTCTTTTCCAAAAGAACTCTGGAGCTCCTACTTCCAAACCGACTACAGGACAATGTATTGATCGGTTGATTGATCTTGTTTCACATTAGACACTCGTCAGTTTTTCCCTACTTAAAACCATTAAACATACCAAATATAAAACAAACTGCAGTTAAACGATGCCTTTGGCTAGACGTAGCGATTGAAAGAAATGTTCTGATATTTTCACAACACATCGATCTTAGCTAACGTGAACGATGAACACATGTTCAGGTTAGGTGTGCTTGTATGTTGTCAGCATGTTACTCCATTCTCCTGTTCAGCGTGTGAAGGCAGCACGTCTTCTTCACATCATGTGAAGCAGCATGTGGTTTTCCACACGTCTTGACATCAGATTCAGCTTCTGTTGTCATAGTTTTCTTGCTTTATGGATCAAATGATGAATATGACTAGGGAAATATTCCAGTTCCATGTTTTCCCAGCATTGTAAACTTTATCCTTTTTGGACTCCCCCCCCTCTCCAGACATTTCAGTCCAATGAAGAGAGAGAGTGCCCTCACATGACTTTTGTTGGTATAATTTGATTCAGTTGCATTTTTTCCTGTGTGAAACTAAACCAAACCAAGCAGTAAATGCAGCATTGTAACATTTAGCCCCTGATTCAGACCAGAACAAATGATCTGCATGTCTGTAAGTGCTCAGGCAGCCTGACGTGGTTAATGACCACACTGTGCAAACAACACAGAGACTAGCTGTGTGAAGTAAAGTACAGGTTTCTTTGTTTATTTGATTGGATCCTCATTAGTCGATGCCTCTGAACATGTCGTCTGTGTGATCATAGCGTCACGTTACTGCTGTCTGTGCAGATTAAACCTCAGCGTGTCTAATCTCCATAAATGAAGGTGACGTGTCCCTGTTAGCATATAGCATTATCACACATAGATACCAAAGCTGTAGTTAGATGTTATTTAGCACAACAGAAGGCGGTGCCACTCTTTCTGCTGGATGCCCACTGTGGAACAATAGTGTCACTGCAGAGAGCCACGTGGACGCTGAAACGCGTGGCCCCTCCCTGCCTTCCAGCTTCTGACTGTCTCTCTGAGGTTGAAGGCGTCACTCCCTTGCATGTCCTCCATCATGCCGCTCCTCTCTGCAGCTTTCTCCAGGGATTCTGGGAGATAAGTCAGGGAGAGTGTCTCTCAGGGGGTCACTTCCACCTGGGGGAGTGACATCATCCCTACCTCAGCGAGCATCTGCTGGGAAGAGATAGCGGCGGGTGGTTGACTTTGGCTTTTCCTCGCCGATGCAGCAGATTCATGAGATGAGGCTGGGAGGCAGCAAACAAACTGAGCAGCAGCGTAATGATGCTGATTTGCTCCAGTGACATCGTGCCACCAAAAACGTTTGCAGTATTCTGTCTTAGATGGACTCAAAGGTTTCCGAAGGGACATTTAGAACCATTTTACCTTCTATTAAATGCAATCTGTATCCAGATAGATACATTATTCAGATAAGGAAAAATGAATTTTAATGCAAGGTGCAAATGTGCACAGAATGCATCAGCTGGAATGCAGCCAGACTTCATATGGACCTTGTATATCTGCAACTGAAACATGGACAGACAACTCACACAAAAATAATTATTACTTCCAAAATGGATGAAGCTCGTCCATGGAGCAAAGAGGAAACACGAATGCAAGCAGAATTCAGAATTCGGCTTATTAATGCAAGTCACAGTGTCAGATTCATTATCCAGGTAACGTACCATATCACATACCAGGGTTGCATTGGATCTGGGTTCACTGCTGGCTTGGTTTTTCCAAAAAAAAAAAAAAAAAANAAAAAAAAAAAAAAAAAGTAATAATAATAATAATGATAATTTGGACAGAGCATAACTAAATGTGTATTTTCATGTCATCAGATGTATGATCAGCACATAGATCAGCCCTCTGCTGGAAAGTTGTGATCATTTTGTGGTCTGAGGAAGTGAAATTCTCTATTTCCAAATTCCTGGATTCAACACTGGAGTGCTGCTCTTCAAAAATAAGCAGCTAGAAGGAATGTGGATAAATGGATGGAGCTGAGTGGCGAGTTAAAAGTTTGGCGTGTTGTAGAAGGGATGGATTGTGATTGGAGAAATGAGAGAGCACACCTGAAAGTGTTGCAGGCGTCGGGGTTCGGTAGCATGTAATCCAGCACGTTGTCTCCTTCCTGTCACAGAACGCTTAATGACACATCAAAGACCGTGGAAATCTTCCCAAACTTTTTCCGGAACAGCTTTTATGAGAGTTTCTGTAATTGTTCAACATTCTGACTGAAGGTTGAAAGCAGGTTTTCAGTCAGAAGAAAAACTGCAAAGCTTTTATGAATTGTATGTTTTTTTCTTTGTCCTCACATATAACAGAATTTACTCAAACTCAAATAAGCACACATCTGTGGAAACGGGTGCACTGATTGAACCTTTCTGTTCAAACTGTCGTGCCTGTGTATCTGCATGGATTCTGACATTAACAAGCTTTATCTTGCTGTAATTTCATTTGTAGAAAGGAGAGTAAATCAGATGAATGTACAACCTGACCGACGCTCTCCTCTGTAATTTGTTTGTGTGCTGAAACAGAAGGGAAAAGGTTTGGATGCTCTGATTCTTGCAGCTCAGCAATGAATGAGCGAGCAGGAAAGTTATGAAACCTGCTCAGCTTTTGTGTTCCAGGTGCATGAATTTCAGAAATAACTTGAAATCAATGGAGACCATGAAAAACCTGGCAGGGAGAAATCCCTGAAAAACACCATCCAGAGGTTTGCCTCCACTGAGTGTTTTTCTTCATATCTGCACAGGTTGGAGCAGATTATCCCACTTATACCATGTCCACCTGATCAGAATGCAAGTATTGCTCACACTTTAGGTCAATAAACCCTTTCAGAAAAAACTTTGAGTTGCAAACCTCAGAATCTCAGAATAAAATGGGTGAATGACTGGTAATAGCTGAAACTAGGATGATTATAACGCAGATACATCAGGAAATAATGAACATCCTCTGGCCAATCAGAATCAAGTATTTTCTGTCGCTGTGGTATAAATGTAATATGTGAATATTATCAGACCCGCTGAGATGGTTAAAAATATGGCAAGGAGACTAACAGACATTTGTGGTTTGAGATCAAATTAAAAGTGTGTGAAGTGACAGTGAGTTCACATGCACGCTATGTTCCGATTATATTTCTGTACTGCGAGTAAGGCAATAATCTCAAGTCAAATGCAAATTAATAGGACGGAATTAATAGGATTCCACAGTTTGCCTAATTAGATGATGAATTATGTAATTGGACTTTGTAGAGGATCCATAGAGGAAAGACATGTAGAGGTGGCTCGCCCAATTATGTTTACATGTCCAAATAAATCAATTTAAAAACTCATAGGCCATAAACCATAGCACATGATTTACCGTATCGCTATGCACAAATATCATGGTGTAACCACGTTCCTCATTGGATTGTTTACATGATGTAGGAAAAAAGTTGATTTGTTGCTTTATTTGGAGTATAATTGAAGTTTTTAGTGCGCTTGTAAATATACTGACACTGCAAGGCTTTAATATCAGACGATGAACACAGACTGTTATGGAAAGTATTGCAGGATTACTTTTATAATGGATATTTCCAACATCTTGTAATGGGTATTGACACACTCAAACTCTTCTGCTCTTCTCAATGTCAGATTTACTCGAGCTTGCCTGTAAGTTATGTTTTTGCTTACAGTGAGCAGACATAATAAAGTCTATAAATTTACATAATTTTGCAGTCGTGTCTTCTTGAATCTGTAGTGTAATTATTAACTAGTTTTAAAGCAGTTTTCTTTTAGCTGGGAATGGAAAAACACCTGCTTTGACATCACTCATTGAACTAGAAGTTCCATCCTATCAGCAGCACCTGAAACTTTATGACTCTTAGGTATTTTTGTAAAAGTCAAGCTCTGGAATAATTCCATGATGTAGCAGTGATACACATGCAGCTACAGCAGCGTACCTGAGTCTGTGTGGTTAGCTGCTGCCAGGAAGTAACCTGTGACAGCAGGCTGGTGCAGATGGGTCAAACATGAGCAGATTGTATGTTCATTGTATCTTGACAAACAGGTTTTGTGTGTGAAGGTGCTGCTCTGGAGTCGATTACGAATCCATTCAAGGCACGTGAATAGTTAATTGTCCAAACGTTGCTTTGGATGGACTTCAGCTCCAGGCTTTCCCAGGACAGAGAGTTGGCAGTGTTGCTCTTCAGCATTTAATATTTGGCTCAGATGGATGTAGACAAATGGCCAGAAAATGAGATTGGAGCCTGGCACCTTTTACTATTGTGTGCTCCATTTGTGAGAGGTTCTCTGGCTAAAAATAACAATACAATATATGCAGCGTTATCTTACAGTATTCTTGTCTCAGGCACACACACTATAGGTGGGTGATACAGCGTTGTCATGGTGATTGCAGAAGTAACCTACAGTGCAAACTGGAAGAACGTGAGTAAAAATGAATGTGTAAAAGTAGAAACAATAGAGTTTTTACCTTCAGTATAAATAAGTAAATCCTGTAATATTTTAGCTTGTAAAAAATAACTCAAAATAATTTGAGCTGCTTGTCTTCAGTCGTTATACAACATAAATAAAATGACTGATGACATCATCAGATCTGATCTTTGGCAGGTTACGATTTTCCCTCCAGAGCTAAATAGCCTCTATGATGCTAAACTTAAATACTCTCTGAAGTCCAAATCCACCACAAGACAAGAACTCAGCTGAAGTTAGCATAGCAGCTAAGCTAACACTGTTCACACATCACAAAAAGTCACTGCTTCACTAATTTCATCCCACCATTAGCATTTTCTCTCACAAGAAGTACAATAAGATAACGCTCCAGCTATACTTGACTGAGTCAGCATCATTTCCTGCTTGTTTTTCTCTCAAATCAGCTGATTGGCTCTCCTCCTCATGTGACTTTCTGGATTCACCAGGTGTTTATTCTTCAGGTGGAGAAACTAATTTGTTGTGTTTCCAGTTTAGTTGTTAGCTAGTTAGCTTGTAGCTGAACCATCTCCAAAGGAGTCATTCCTATGTTCCCCAGCTTTATATAGTACAATAGAGCACATAATGGGTTAGAGTTATTCTGTTAATAGAACTAGTGAAGGGCCCGTTCAACACGTGCCTGTTTGGAACGGGCCAGACTTTATGGTGAGCGTCACTTTTCCCTTCATACGAAGGTATAACTTCATAAACTCTTCCAAATCTGTTTCCCGTCAGTGTTCAACAACTAACTATTGATCTGTAATTGTAGATACTATCATGTTAAGGTAGTTGTGTTTGGTGGCTAACAACAGTAACAGCATGGCTATCGTAGGTTAGCAACGCTAGCTATCGTGGTTTGCTAACAATATCATTATGTCCTGGTAGCACTGTTAGCTATTGTTAGCTCCAGTAGAACATAAAGTTGAGCTTCCAATATAATGAAACATTACTTTTTACCTGCACAGCACCGTCAAAACAACTTCAACTTCTCAAACAACTTCTACACGTCCTTGTCAGCTAGCTTGGTTCTTTGTATGGGGGTCAGGTTGAGACCGTGGCACTGGAAAGGAGCATATACTGCTGCTCCCGGAGCATATCCTGCCACGCGGACTACTTTTTACCAGCTCAGCTTAATTTGAGAACCACTCATCCAAGTAACTTCACACGTGACGCTGCACATCCTTGGGTCCTGAGCAATAAACATGCTGAATTTCAACTTCATATGTGCTGGAGATATTGGTGCCACAGACAGACAGAGATTCTGTCTTTATAGATAGATATTGAACTGGGGAACATAGGACTCTGGGAACATAGATACACTTCCATTTCCACAGAGGTAGATCCTTTTTGCGAAACTAATTCATCAGGTGCTGACCTGCTATTTTCAGGCATGCTTGTTGAGTTTCTTCTTCTTGTTGTTCATCATGTGACAAATTCATCAACACATCATCATGCTGCAATATTGTCAATCTCAGGACGTGATAAATTTTTATCACACAGGTTACAGTGTTGGTCCGTGTGGTGGAATATGATTCCTCAGATGGCTCTGGTAATGGGTTTTAGGGCCATCCTGCATGCTGTGTTTCATGGCTTGTGCATTTACAGGATTGGATGGTGCTGTTTTATTAGCTCCACCTCCTCCCTCATGAGCTGTGCGGACCGTCCAGATACTCCTTTAGTCGTTGGGAACAGCCTTTTAGACAGAGTTCTCTTTATTAGAGCATTTACATTAAAGCATTGTCATTTCCTGGTTCCTGATTCTAATTCATGATATGACTGGTGTTACTGTTAACAAACCCACAAAAAGACCAAAATCAATAATATCTCCTACTAACAAGTAATAACTGTAAACAGAACCTGGTATATATCTTATGGCTTTGTGTCATAGAATTCCACACTATTAAGAAATATATTAAACAGCCAGAGTGTTGCATTGTGTTAGATATTCCTGTTCCAATTAGGATGAACCAAGCGAGTATAATTTAGTCTGAAACAACTCCATGAACTAATAAGAGTTGCTGCATTTTTCATCTCTGGAAAGCAGTTCTGTGTCAGGCAGACGTCACTGAGCATGCTGGGAAATGCTCAGTCTCAGTTACTATTTATCATGAACTGCTTTGGATATTCTTATAGATTCTGTGAAAAATGTCCAGTTTCTGGGTCAGACCAGTTTGTGTCTGCAGCTGCTGACACAGAACGGCTGGGATTTGTTGCTGGTATTTTATGAGCCAGAATATTCAGCCAGGGAAGTACAACAACCAGCAGCTGACAGGAAGAAACTCCACGGGCTCTTCCTGATGAAGGAATGTAGACTGTATGTCACATAATTCAACACTATGGCTCTTTGATGTATTTTTAATCATTTCTGGACCATATGGAACTCTATGACACAGAGACATAAGCTTTATCAAGCTTTGCTAACAGATGATACTGGTAGCTTTTGGGATTTGTTTATTGCAAGAGACTTATTCTTTTATATTTATTAGACTCCAATCAGGCACAAAATAAGACATATGTGATAAAAATATGCATAAAACATTTGAAATTCAGGAACTCCTGACAAATGAGCCAAATAAGGTGCAGAAAAGAATTGCTAAACCTGTTACTCTACAAAGGTAAAGGAGCTACAGTAGCTACCATTCTGTTACAATTCAAGTGTTAATTCCTGCGACCAATTTACTTTATGTTTGGTTGGTAATTTAATGTTTGTTTGTTTTTTTTTAATTGCATTTCTTCCTTTATTGTATTACATACTTTACATTAATGCTGATTGTTGTGGCATTTTTGCACCAGTTTGTGCAGATCACAGCCACAGCACCAAACCTTCTGGCACTTCTTTGGTATTAAGAACAGGAACTATGGCATTTTCCATTGGCTATGGTAGCCGTTACAGTTACGAGTCTAATTTCGTTTTCTGGTTCCTGTTCACTGTTGGACTTACAAGACCAATCAGGATCCTGGGGGGCGGGACTATTGCATTGTTTAGCACTGATTGGTCACAAAAATCGCTGTGACAGCCGTTAGCTGGCTTTTTTTTCCCTACATTTGGAAAGTAACAAGCAAACAGAGCCTAAATATGCAGTTGTCACTATTCTTCATCGTCTTCTGTGTCATAAATCATTGTCCATGTCCATAATCTGTCGTTGTAGCCACACCCTCCTTTTTTATGGATCAATCCATACAAGTCACAAAGTGCTGATTAAATAAATGGCAAAGAAATACAATGAAACTCAACGCTTTCCACCATGTTTGTTTTGTGAACTACCTTTCCACATTCCGTGATGACATCAGACATGATGACGACTGACATCATCGTGACTGAGATCATTTTGGTACTGTTTGTCCTGAAGTTGCTTGAAACACAGCATGGTAACTGTATCTAGGGCCATTTCCAGTTTTGTCAAGTTTGGTCCAGTTCTTGTTTCTTGTGCAGTGGAAAGAAGCCTTTAGATTTTCTGTTGATAAAGTGCAAAATCCTTAAAGTTGCTTTTGCATGTCCATAAAAACTAATTTTCACCAGGTCTTCAACTCATTTAAAGGGTTTTGACGCTGCTCAGCTGAAACAAATCAAAACACAAACCATTTCTTCACTTTTTCTGGTCAAGGGAAGGAGGAAAACTGCCATAATATGAGCGCTGTTATTTTTTTTTTTCATTCCATGGCCCCACCCACTCATTAAAGCCACGCCCACAAGGGAGCAGTGAAAGCTATCTGAGCATGATTTTATTTTAGCTTTGATTTAGCTGTTGATTAGCTTTAACATCAGTTCTCGTCTCCAGGTGTCACCCAATGATTGTGTGAGGTTGTAGCCAATCAGCAGCAGAGTCGGGACCAGGGCAGAGCATACCAACAGTCAGACCATGGACCGCAGACTCAGCCGGCTGTCTCCTCTCACCACAGCAGCTCTTCTTCTCCTGCTGCTGGCCAGACCGGTGCTGCCATCTCACACAGAAAGTGAGTACCAGTATCATATATCAGTACATCGTTTGAGCTGTGAAAGCTTTTACACAGCTCAATGCTATACATGCTGAAATACTGTATAATAAACTACTGTATATACACTGAACTACACAATGAACCTTTTACACTAAGCTACTGTATATACAGTGAACTGTATACACTAAACTCTACACACTAAATTATATACACTGAACTATTTACACTAAGTTATATACACTAAACTATACAGTGTATACTCGAGTATAAGCTGCTCTCCTGATTTGCTTTGTGAAATTTGGTTAATAAAAACTTGGCTTATACTCGAGTATATACGGTATATGCTAAACTATATGTACAATGAATGGTAGATACAGCTATGCTGTAAATACTAAACTACATACATTAAACTGTACACACTGAACTACATACAGAAACAATATACACTAAACTACACACACTGAACTACTTACACTAAAATATATGTGGTAGATTATATATGCTGAACTATATGCAGTGAACTATATACACTAAACTACTCCCACTGAACTACTTACACTAAACTATATGTGTAGAACTATATACAGTATGCTGAACTATATGCAGTGAACTATATACACTAAACAAAAGACACTGTATGCTCTGAACTATGTACACTAACTATATACACTAAGCTATAGACACTGAACTATATATACTGCATTATGGACAGTGAACTATACACACTAAATATATAAAATAATACATTAAACTCTAAATAGTTGACACAATACATCGACATCCAAATGCTGGTACATTTCTGACGATGTTTGACAAGCCTGTTGATATTACCAACAACTCAGTCTAGTAGTCTATGTGTATTCTCCAGCCATTGAACTTTAAAGAAGTTAAACACTAATGAGACAACATGCAGCTCCTGCTATGAGTCCTGAATGGTAGCTGGGGGTCATGGCTGGGTTTGGAGACTAAAATGAGCTGAACGCATTAAGCAGACCATGGCTAATGTAATGACGTTGCTTTGGTTCTCCCATGAGAATCTCACAGAGGTAAGTCAGCTATGTATAATAAGCAGATCATCAAATTTGGGAAGGGCACAAGGTGTGGAAGTGGAGGGGTAAAAGGTTGAGCAGGAATGTTAAGAAAATGAAATTCATATTAGCCTGGAGAGGAAGGGAAAGTAAACATTTGCTACCGTTCAGAGAAGTTAGCTGATTACGTGTTTAGATGACATCACGTTTCCTACAGCCTGGTCCTCAAGTAGCACAGTACTCAGCACTTACTACTACTACTACTGCTACTCTACTCACCTTACTACTGGACCTAAATCAGGTGTATTTACTTGTTCAGGAGTTGGTGCCTCCTTGATATTGATTAGCTAAACACACCTGATAATTTCCAAAACATGAGGGTGCAGTTCACTTTTTGCTTTTCAGGCAGGCTGCAGCTTAGCATCTCCAATCCTCAACTAGATGGAACTCTGAGAGGCGCATACCTCTGCCAAAACCAACAATAAAAATGTTGTTAAGAAATAAATCACCATGTTAAATTGCACCAAAATGTTCCCATTAGCATTGATTTTATAATGTTAACCTTTCCTGTTTCAACTGACTGTGCTCAGGAAGCACTCTCTTTAACGCTTCAGGGCCAAAGTTATTACCAACTTCGTGTCTAACGCTATGTTCAGCTGCTGGCACAGAAAACTCAGGGACTTTGTTTGTTTGTTGAGGAGCTGCAGACTTTTATTTTACAGCAAAACTCAACTTCATACTATGATTCACTGTTACTGTCACTGTTACAGCAGCTATGCTAACCTGCTCTGCTCCCATCGCCAACATCAGCCCACTCTGCACACATGTCCATCTGTCTCTCTCTCTCTCTCTCTCTCTCTCTCTCTCTCTCTCTCTCTCTCTCTTGCTCGCTCACTCACTGGCGCGTGAATACACATGCACACAGCACATAGTCATAGTCATAGCAGTCTCTTAAAGGAGCCATGCTACCCTCGCAATAGGCTAAAAATACTTCTGATCCAGAATATGATCAGGATCACATCCAAAATCTACTAACTTCTTCCTCTTGACATTATCTGTCCTCCAAATTTAATCCAAATCCATCCAGAACTTTTTGAGATATCCTGCTAACAATCAAATAAACAGACAAACATGGGTGATCATATAACCTCCTTGTCAGAGGTAAGCAGACTGTGAACCAGATCTGGATGGAAATAAAAATTAATCTGGGCCCAGACCAACCCCAAATAATTTAATTTGGGCCTGGAACTAAAATTCACCAAAACCTGACAGGCTTTTATGTCAGTATTTTCTGTTACAGTCTTACTTTAGAAGGAATATAATATATAGTTCAGATTTTAACCAAGAAAGGAAAACACAAGATGGCTAAAGCTCAATAAGTTTTTAGTTTATTCAAAATAATACAATTTTGTATGTTTAATTAAGCTCTTATCGAAGAGGTAACAAGGCATTTTTATTCTAAATGTATGTTTTAATGGACTTTAAGTTTTATTTTGCATTGTAGGTTTGTTATTAGCTAATGGTTGTGGTTTCTTTGTTAAGGGCAGTGAGGTATCTTAACGTGATGGCTAATCAAGGGTAAATGCTAATTAATTGTTGTTGAGGCTGTTAACGTGCTACGGTTGTGATAAGACTGTTATTTATTTCCTTTTGTTACCACCACCAAGGAGGTTATGGTTGTGGTTTGATTATTTAATTTGCCATAAGTGAAAGGCTCGCTCAAGAGAAAGCAGAGATACCTGCTGCAGGTAAAGAACCAGCACAAACACTACGATTTTAGGCTGTGTGGGAGCTCATTCACTATACTTTCAGACAAGTGTGTGTGTGTGTGTGTGTGTGTGTGTGTGTGTGCATNCTATACTTTCAGACAAGTGTGTGTGTGTGTGTGTGTGTGTGTGTGTGTGTGCATGTGCACTCCCTTGCGCTATAAACAGGGTAGCAAAAAATTAAACAGACATATGCAGGAATCAAAGAATTTCCTCTCTAAATTTGGAAAAGTTTAATAATATTAGATGATCTGCATTGCCTCCATATTTGCTGCTAGTATTGAGGCTTCTGACAGCCAATCAGATTCATCCTGTCACAGCTGGTGACATCATGATCTACAGCACATCTGCACATGTATGTGTTTTAATGCTTTTCTTTTCAACATGCTTTGTAAAATATTTTGAAGCTTAACTTCCTCACACTAGCCAGCGTATTAAAAAAAGAGCTTACCTACAGATCTCCTGGTGTTCCTGCTGCCTACAAAATCCTTGGCGGAGTTATGCTGCACTCTTGTTATGTTTTATGCAGCTCTTAGGGTCAGTTTTATGGATGTAGCAAAAGAAGCACACATTAAAGTCACAAGTCCTTTATGTTGCAAGTGGACGAGGAATAGAAATTCAGTCTTTATTTGCAGGTGAACAGTGGCCATTGTGAAGACATCAAACAGCCATTTTGAACAAAATGTCCTCAGAACATGAAATAAGAACCATAAAACTGAGAGAACCAGCTGAAATCCTCATATCAAGCTGGCAGCAGAACAAATGTAAAATCAATGACAGGTTTTGCTTCAATATATAAATGCCAATCAGCATTTTCATCTCTGAATACAGAACGCAAGAATGAAGAACTCACACTGCAGCAATGAATGCTCACATCAATGTCTCTGCTGTAACTTTAAGGACTTGTTACACGACTTCTCCCATTAATACAAAATGTTGTGGACATAGTTTTTGGAAGTTAAATATTGCTCATTTAATCCACCCTTCCTGGACCTGTGACACCGTGGAATTGTAAGTGGACCTCTTAGACTTGTATTTGAGTGTTCCTGGTTTAGCAAAAGAAAAAGAAGACAAGTAAAATAGAGTGTGGGAGTGTTTCAGTCTAAAAGCAGACAGTGTTCCCATGCCACTCCAGTGCTGTCTTCCTCACCATAATTTCCGTGTTCGGAAGAAGAAGCTGCACTGACATGTGTGGAGGCAATCACACGATTAAAAAAGACACACTAATTCATAAAATGCAGCACCAGATTTAACGTGCCATTAAGGGTGAATAGTTACCAGCATATTCTAGCGTTTGCCTTGAAAGAGACATTTCTACGAATTTTCTTTATTTAGAGGTTGGGGAAGCGATTCATAAAATGTGCTGCCACGCATAAACTGACGGCGTTTTAGACTGATGGTAAATTTCATCAGTATGAAATCTGAGTGATGTTTTTAAGACGTGCTGCCTTCAGACGCTGAACAGGAGAATGGAGCAACATACTGAGAGCTACAAGCACACACTAA
Source organism: Lucifuga dentata (assembly GCA_014773175.1). Classification (NCBI taxonomy): domain Eukaryota; kingdom Metazoa; phylum Chordata; class Actinopteri; order Ophidiiformes; family Bythitidae; genus Lucifuga; species Lucifuga dentata. The sequence goes on from VXCM01005376.1 coordinate 46,806, forward strand.
CCTGAACACATGTTCATCTGAACACGGTAGGGAGTGTCCTTCCTTATTTTCACTGTTGACAGGTATGTACTGAGTTCACCATGATGCTTGTTTTATTTAATGGCCCTATAACCGTGAACCTCTGTTTATTAGCCCCCATTCTCATCAAAGTTTTCCATCCCTGGGGCCTCATTTATGAAACAGTGCGTGGAATCCATACTAACAGTTTACCTACACTCAAAACAGGAAATGGCATACGCACAAAAATATTCAGATTTGTAAAACCATGCGCACGCACAACTTCATGCAGTCTCCCCTTTATAAATCACAACATGCTTGGAGCGCATTATAAATGCTCATATCTCGCCCGCGACACGCCCACAATTTACCATAAATGGTCCATGCAAAGTATTTGTGAATTTGTGAATACTGATATACATATAAATGAGTTTGTACGTCATTGCACTTCAGAGAGAATGGAGATTTCTGATTGGTAGATCAAGAAAAAAACATCATATGAGGCAGAAATGCAGGTATCGTGGACGAGGAGAAATCAGGAAAATGTTAGATTTGGAGCCTCAGCCATTACGTATAATGACAATAAAGTTATTCTATTCTATTCTATTCTATTCAACAACAATCACAGCTGCTGCAGCTGGAAATGAGTCACTTTAACATAAATCATTTAGAATTTAAATTTACACTGAATTAACAGTTTGTCAGACCTGAAGGCAGGTGCCAGAAGGTGCAGTGCTACATAAAGGATGGGATACTGACGTGCTGGTGAATCTGCTAAATCCCTTTAGATGTTTTATTTAGGTAAACGTGTCACGTGTAGCAGCTCTGAGCTGCAAGGGTTTAAATGGAGTGAGGAGCTGCACCTCTACCTGCAGCTTCTAAACCATAGAATCATACACTAATAACAATAAACCTGACAATCTATCAATTATGACAGATCAATGAAAAATCAGACATCTGTCATGATCAGAATATTAATTCTGTTGTTTCTGCACCTTTAGCACCGCTGCTATCGAGTATTTATGAGGAAATCAGAAGAACTGATTCACACGTGTGAAGATATCAAAATTAACGAGGTCATGTGAATTCAGTTTATTAATCATAGCTGTATGGAGAGGATCTATTTTGAAATAAGCATAGTTTAAACAGCTCTTTCAGAGTGGATCTATGCTAGAATTCAGAGTTTGATTCTGTGGATCGACTTNTAGTTTAAACAGCTCTTTCAGAGTGGATCTATGCTAGAATTCAGAGTTTGATTCTGTGGATCGACTTGTGTGGAAGAATCACTGAGAAATCTGCTTCATTTCTCTTTCGCTTCTCTATCTGTCTCTCCAAAATGTGCAGGACAGTACAGAGTTTTCTGCTGGTTCGCAAATTCTCCCGTCGTTTGTTTTTATAAATCCCAAACTTTGCGTGGGAAGTGGCATACGCAGATTTCAAGCCCCATTTTGTGCGTATGCAACAGTTATAAATGAGGTCCCTGGTATATATCATTATGCGGTCCCCCAGTTGAACTCATCTGGCTGCACCTTTGCTGTTGTTTTCTTCTGCGTTGTTCTGCAGTAGAGTACAGAAGATTTCTGAGAAATTCCAGTACTCTCCCTAAAATGTCCCAGTACTCTGGGAAAATCACAGAGGTCCTTGTACTGCGTACCGGTGCATAGTGGCCTACTTCAAGCGCTGGTGTTAGCTAAGATTGATGTGTTTCCACCTTTAACACCATTTGATTTGATCATTAAAGGTGGAGTTCACTTAATTTTAACCACGAGCACGTAGCCTCTCTAGTTCTAGATCAATTAATAGATAAATAGTTTGGTCTGTAGTTGGTTTGTAAGTGTTGCAGATCATGTTGAGACAAATAAACCTGACTAATTGTTGTGCTCAGACCTGCATAAACGAGCCTTTGTCTGACTGACCAACCTCCTTAGAGTTTCCTGTTTTCTGAGAAGTTATAGTCCAGGTTTGCTTGTTTTGTGAGGACAGGGGATCTCTGGAGAAGACAGGAACTGAGCATTTAATACAGCAGCACCATAATGCAGCAAGAGGTCTTTGAGGAGGCGTGTGTGTGCTGCACACAGAAAGTGAGTAATAATCAGGACTTACAGCACTGAGCCTGGCTTAGTAAATGAGCAGGACAATAAGCACAGATAAAGCTTACATGTATGGCAGATCAGCTACAAGCTGAAAGAGTCTTTGGAGTTGAAAAGAATCCAGTGAAATGAGAGTTAACCTGACCTGTGTAAGACAAGAAGCAGAGCAGGAAGTGGAAACGTTATCATCCGCTTTGCATGAATGTAGCCGTTATTTGCTGATGCAGGATTTAATTTTACTGTGAACAACCTGTTTGTTCCTGAGTTCAGTAACTTAATTCCCACGTGTACCTGTTAGCTCGCAGGACAGAGAACGAGTCATCGACCCATAAAACACGAGACTCGCTCTCACAGCACAGGTAGACGCCTGTGATATGCTGCTTTGTGGATTTGTGTCCTTAAACCAGACAGTGACATAAGCCAATCATTTTTAACAATGTGCAATCACCATATTAATCATTTTACTACTAACAGCAAAGCATGATTATGTTCACAAGTTTGAGTTTTTATTTGCCTGCTCTGTACTGCATGTACATGTTTTCTTGTGGCTTTTTGATTATTACTTTCTCCTTTTCCTGGGAAACTGGGATTTGTGGGATAGTATTTATTTGGTTTAAACGTGCAAAATTACCTGTATGGCCCTTTAAGGATGAGCGCTAGAGTAATGGCTGCTGAAAATGGTGCATTGGAGTTTTATGAGAATAATTAATTATAAATGAGTCATTTTGAGCAGTAATATCCATTTGCAACATTATTAATGTCTTGGCTGAATACTTCTATGAATTTATTTTTGAATAAATATATCACTTTATAACTCAAACATGAAAATTTCTGGGTGATTGCAGACTTTTGCAGCTTGGATCTGCTGTGTTTGATATTGAATCTCTATAGCTGCTTAGGATCTGAACTAAATTAGAAACAACTTTACCTGAAACTGTGTGGAATAAGAACTAGGTGTTTCTGCACCAAGTTTTTGGCTCGCATTTTTATGTGCCGTGAAGATTATGAACGTTAGAGAAAGTTACGTCTCTTTCCCTCAACGCAACAACAACTAATGATAATTCCTCATCCTGGAGAACCATGTCATGGCAAAATAATGACATTGCTGAGTTTCTCATACTGTACCGGAACATAGTGTCTGGACTGGAAGGAGTCCCAGAATAGAATCCATTGTGTGGTACCACTTCCTGTTTTGTCTGTTGGAGCTGCTTTAATCAATGAGATTATTGTTTGTTTTATTGATTTTTGTTCTTGGCACTGTCTGGAGTTATAAGTAATTAAAGAGGCGGTAAATGTAACGAGATGCAATTTCACTCTGTTAAAAAAAAAAAAAAACAATCTAAAAGTAAACCACCGCTCAAAAGTTCAGAATCTCAAGTCATTTCAGTAGTTCTTGCTATTTTATTCAGTAATAGTGTTTTTTTTTTTGTTTTTTTTTTAATTATATGAATCAAACACCAAAATATACAGTATTTTAAGATGTTTTATTTAGTATTTCATATATTTGGTATTGTCATCATGTGATGAAATGTTTGTCTGAGATCCGGAGAGGTTTTTGTGGACAGATTATAGGAAACTGGAATGGCTGTTTGGTTTTGGGGTTTTCAGATTAGCTAATTTTGTTTCAAAAGCCTGGAAGAGAAGGCAGGATGGGTTATATGTTCAATGACTACAGTNTAGCTAATTTTGTTTCAAAAGCCTGGAAGAGAAGGCAGGATGGGTTATATGTTCAATGACTACAGTGTGTGGGAAATTTTTATTTGCTCTTCTTTTGTAATTTTTCTTTGATGAGCTGTGGTATCACTGTATATATATGTATATGTATATATGGAAGTATCTGGCATGTGCGTGATGGTGTCTTGTAAGCTCATGTGGGCTGGGCACGTGTGTGCATGACACCAAAATAAAAACCTCATTCATTCATTCATTCATTCATATTTGGGGAAAAAAATTTAAATGATAAGTAACAGTATTTTAGTGAGATTTAATCACTGCTTTGTAAATATTCAGCATCAGTTTGTAGAGCATCAGGGCGGCTCAAATACAAAGCTTAAAGGTCCACAAAGAAAATTTTCAATCAGACAGAGGTCCATTTATTAAAGTGAGTTAAGTCAGAGTCAGACTGCTGGGATCCTAATTTTTTTTATTTATTTTATTTTATTTCTTTGGTGCTGATGAAACTACCTGTCAGCTGTTTGCAGATGACATTGTGATCTGTAGTGAGAGCAGGGAGCAGGTGGAGGAAAACCTAGAGAGGTGGAGATATGCCCTGGAAAGGAGAGGAATGAAGGTTAGCCGCAGCAAGACAGAATACATGGCTGTGAATGAGAGGGACTCAAGTGGAATGGTGAGGTTACAGGGAATAGAGATAAAGAAGGTGGAGGATTTTAAGTACTTAGGGTCCACAGTCCAGAGCAATGGAGAGTGTGGAAAAGAGGTGAAGAAACGTGTGCAAGCAGGTTGGAATGGGTGGAGAAAAGTGTCAGGTGTGATGTGTGACAAAAGAGTCTCGGCAAGAATGAAAGGAAAGGTGTACAAAACGGTGGTGAGACCAGCGATGTTGTATGGCTTAGAGACAGTGGCACTGAGGAAAAGACAGGAGGCAGAGCTAGAGGTAGCAGAGACTAAAATGCTGAGGTTCTCTTTGGGAGTGACGAGGATGGATAGGATCAGGAACGAGTACATCAGAGGGACAGCGCATGTTAGATGTTTTGGAGATAAAGTCAGAGAGGCCAGACTGAGATGGTTTGGACATGTACAGAGGAGGGATAGTGAACATATCGGTAGAAGGATGCTGAGGTTGGAACTGCCAGGCAGGAGGCCTAGAGGAAGACCAAAGAGGAGATTTATGGATGTAGTGAAAGAGGACATGAAGTTAGTTGGTGTGAGAGAAGAGGAGGCAGAGGATAGGGTTAGATGGAGGCAGATGATTCGCTGTGGTGACCCCTGAAGGGAAAGCCGAAAGGAAAAGAAGAAGAAGAATAAGAAGAAGAAGATGAAACTACCTGTCAGCTCTCAGTCAGACATTCAGTTTCACTTTGCAGCGGAGAATTTTAACTCGTTGCATCGCAGCAATGTCTCACAGAAAATACAGATAATATGTATTATGAAAAGTACAATTTGCTCAGAGTCTAGAGACAGTTGTGGTCCAGAGTCCAGACTTTGAGGATGACTGGTATAGAGCATCAGGGAATAATCTAGAATTTCCTAATAATCTCTGAACCACATACAGCTTCTTTACATGAATCTGGAATCATCTACAACTCATGTCATCATTCTGGACAATTTAAATAAAATGTCTTCATTTTTTACAGCTTCTTGCAAATTATTTTAAACCTGTAGGTGCAAAATACTAACAGACATAGAATCATTTTATCCATACATACATGTGAAACTAAACTAGTTTACATGACTGGAAACATTGATTCTATGTGAAAATCACTAGTGATTCCACACTTTGGAGCGGTGATGTAATGCTGTGTTCAACAGACCTCGGAAGTCGGATTTTTCCCAATAGGAAGTTCCAACTTGAGTACTTGAGTACCAACTAAAGTAAAGTTAGACTACAGGACTGTTTGGTTGTGTTAAACATTTATGCAGAGAAGTAATTATAGTTACCATGGCGATGTATTTTGACCTTTTTATTTCAATGTCACATAAGAAAAAAATACTTTATTCGGCTGTTAGCTGATCATTTCCATTCATAAAGCTCGCTTCCATGGGCGCTGCCATGTTGATGATGTCATACTCGTAATTTTGGTCCGAGTTTCCAAGTTGGCGCTCTGACTTCAAATGCCGTTCCAACGCATTTTTCCAAGTAGGGAGTTGGAAAAATCCAACTTCCGAGGTCTGCCGAACGCAGCATAACATTTAAAACTAGCGGTTGTCTGCCTGTGGAAGCTTGGGTCTGGCTAATCAGCAATGATGATGATAATGATGATGATGATATGCAGTCTTGCAAGCTCCACCCAGCAGGTCTTGAACCGCGTCTGTCTTGCAGTAAGAGCTAGCAAAGCCTCCTGGTTCCTGCAGTGCAAAAGAGCCTAAAGTTCCTGAACGTGCTCCTGTGGTGTGAAAGCTTCTGCTCGTTTCCGTACATACCGCAGTGTCTAGCATGAGCACATGAAAAGCCTTCATCATGGCTGCACTGAACACGCATGTAATTTCTCTCTAATTTCCCACACAGGAAATTCATTGGGGCTGCCTCAGCAATTACATCACCTTTCACCAGGAGCCTCTCAAACCCTGAAACATTCTCCACACACACACACACACACACACACACACACACACACACACACAGATGAAAACGACCTCTTTCTGCCCGGTACGCAGCGTAAGAAGCCTGAGCAGCGTGCCGCTACGCTTGCATAGGTGCTCGCACGTCAAACGCCAAGTCTCTCCAAGGAGCGCGTTCACTGTTACAGCGTCAGTCATCACCTCGCTGCATCTCATCCTCACACACACACACACACACACACACACACACACACACACACACACACACAGCTCACCCTCTCTTCACTTTTGCTTCTCAGTAGAAAATTCTGAGTTGAATTTGGAGGAGTTGGAAAAAAAAGCTTATACAATCTCAGTGCATAGACTAACATGAGAACTCAGTCAATTCAAAGGTCTCTCTCTCTCTCTCTCTCTCTCTCTCTCTCTCTCTCTCTCTCTGACAGTAGACTGGCAGTCTAACAAACACATCAGATCAGCTGAACTCATACATAGCAGCATGATATCAGCTGACACTGTGTCTCTAATGCTGCGTTCGAGTAACCTCGGAAGTCGGATTTTTCCCAGTCGGAAGTTCCAACTTCCGACCTCAAACCGTTCCAGCCAAATGTAAAGAAAAAACCATGGCTGAATACTGTCAGATTAAATAAACTCAGTAATAAATACTAAGTAAAGTAAAGTTAGATTACAGGACTGTTTGGTTGTGTTGTTTTACTATGATATTAATCACAGTATTANAAAGTTAGATTACAGGACTGTTTGGTTGTGTTGTTTTACTATGATATTAATCACAGTATTAAACATCTGTGCTGAGAAGTAATATTCTGAAATTGTTTACACTTACATATCAATGGCAAACAGTTATTATACACTATAGATAGTTACCATGGTGATATATTTTGACCTTTTTATTTCAGTGTCATGCAAGAAAAAATACATTTTTCACCTGTTAGCTGATCATTTACATTCATAAAGCTCACTTCCACGGTGCTGTCATGTTGACTGACGTCATACTCATGAAGTCAGGGTAGATAATTTTGGTCCGGGTTTCCCAGTCGGAGTTCCAACTTCAAAAATAATAATAATAATAATAATAATAATAATAATAATAATAATAACCTTTATTTGTATAGCACCTTTCNAATAATAATAATAATAATAATAATAATAATAATAATAACCTTTATTTGTATAGCACCTTTCATACAAACATGCAGCTCAAAGTGCTTTACATGACATGAAGAGTCAAATAATCAAGTGCTGTTGCAACACATTTTTCTAAGTAGGAAGTTGGAAAAATCTGACTTCTGAGGTCTGTCGAAAGTGGACTAATTCGCCCTTTAAACCTGCTGACGTCCATCACCAGTCTGAACCCGTTTAAACTAACTAAATTAAACGTTTAGTTGGTTTGAGATGACTGACAAAACCGACTCGCTAACAAACTCTTACCAGACTGGAGGAGAAGAGCAGAGGATTAGAGGAAGAGGAAGAGACCCGTTTTTTGAGAATATGCGATGTTTCACATTTTTCAAAATGTAAGAACCTTAAACAAATATATTATTATTATCATTTTGTTAACACTATTCAGCACTGTTAAAACAAAAATGCCATGTTTTTATGAGCTGTGAGGATTCCTGCTGACTGCTAATATGCTAATGCTAATGTGCTATGTGATGTAGCTGAGAGGAGATTTCTAATGTTTTATGAGGTCATACATGAACTGAAGCTGTTTGTTAGAGTTTATGGATACATGCTTTGTGATTTGGCCACAACATGAATATCAACAAAACGTATGCAGTTAATGCACAAATAATTCTTAAACATATGAGCAGCAGATGGAGATAGTCTCGTGTCTCTTGCTGGATTTTCATGGCTGTTCTAGCAGTCAGTATGTTTACACTTCAGTTATACTCAGATTAAAGGACCATACGATCCATTTTGCATGTTTGAGCCTAATATATTCAATTTTCATACATGTTACATTACTGACAATCATTTCCCAAAGGATAAAACCATATTTCAGTTTTCCTGATATTTTGCAAAATCTCTTAATCTTTCAAAATCAAATATTCAAGTGATACATCCACCTTAAAAATCCATGTTTCTCCTGCTAATAGTTACACAGCCTTATGAAGTCACAGTCCTTTAAATTTTTCCATAAACACAGGTCTTCTTTTGGGACTATATTCCCCGGTGGAGGCATACATTCACTCCACGCTTTTTATTGAGCTTAAACACTAAAATTACATAACTTCTAAAAAAACCTGAATACACGTCTTGTTGGTGATGATGGATTACCTATCCCAAGAACGTTTACAGTATCAACAAGTTGATTTTAATAGCAGAATGAACTGAAACCAATGGAGGTCTGGAAGGTAGGAAAAACATTTTTAATTCACCGTTCCAGTAGTATGCTTTGGGAAATGATTGTCAGTAACGTTACGTGTATATTAGGCTCAACCATACAAAATGGATGGTATGGTCCTTTAAGGCAACAAATCACATTTTTCAAAACGTTATGTTTTCACCTTAATTAGACTGAGATCTGCATAAATCAGAGTAAACATACATACCTTGCTCATGTGATTATTAATCAGTTTATTCAGGCATGTAGATGTAATCAGTGTAAACCACCTCCACGTACATTTCTACATTTCCTCACCTGGCAGACCTCTGCACACTCCCATTACACAACGTGTCATGTACATTTGGTGAACCGTGGAATCCCATCAATTCAATCCATCAATCACAGTACAGTAGTGTAGCATACATATAAACATACTCAGTAATTCTGTTTCTTTGCTTTGGCTCCTATTGAAATTGTTTAATTTCAGTTGATTTGTGTTTATATCTTGACATTGATTAACAGCACGTCAGATACAGCATCACAGGCTGTTTCGGTAGCCAGCTCGAGCTCACCTCACACATATTGTGCTACAACCTTTTTTTTCCCTTCTGCCCAGCTTGTACAAGAATTCACGTTTGCGGCTCCCCAGGGAAACATACAGATAATGATTTGTAAAATAGAATCTGTTTATTCCCTGTTTCTTTGCCTTTCTCCTTCCAGCTTTCAAGCTGTGTGTGGGTATTGCTACTATGCTTACGTGGGAGGCAATTTTGAGGGTCATGAACAAGGAGCAGCAGAGAACAATGTATTATTTATAAGAAGAAACACAAGTGGCAGCAGTGTCTCTGCATGCAGTTCTCCAAATGGAAGTTAAGATTACTGAGTTTCTCCCACACTGACTCGCTGCTTCTGTGTTTGATTATGGGGGAAACAGGGAGTAAAAGTCTGTGTCTGAAGTCTAATTGTGTTCAGTCTGCCTGTATGGACTTCAATGCACATCTCACTGCAGGGAAATTCCACCTGTCTGCCTCTGTTCATCGCGAATCAGTGAATGGAGTTTTACAGACTTACGCTGGAGCTGAATATGAGACATGCAGCAGCAGACAGAAAGCTGCAAAGCTTAAAGGAAAACTCCCCCCTCAGATTACTGAATTGCTGTTTGCGGTGCACACCTCCCATTATGTTCACTTTGTCACTTTTGTGTAGGCACACAAGAGTGGAAATTGATTTTTTCGGTGAGAATGTAAAGCTTTATCTTGATTAAGACGGCAACGTTGTGACATATAGATTAAAATGTCAAATGTAATATCTGTCTGTAAAGACAGTAATCTCTGTCTGTCTGTGGCACCGATATCTCGAGAACCCCCTACTGTTTGAAGCTGATATTCAGCAGGTATATTGCTCAGGACGCAAGGATGTGAAGTGTCGCTTATGAAGTTGTTTTGGATGAGTGGTTCTTAATTGAGCTGTGTGCCAGTAAAAAGTAGTCCGCGTGGCAGGATACGCTCTGGGCAGCATATCTCCACTCCACGAACAATTATGGCAGGCTGCGGTGCACACACAGGGAGACAAAGCGGAAAGAAACAGAAATTTTTTAAGAGGCGCTGGATTATTTACATGATATTATCATGTATGTATTACTAACATATCAGTATTTCATTTTTTAATGCCATGGTTATCGTCAATACCGGTATACTGTGCCACCTCTAATTTGAATATGCATGATGCACATGCATGTATAGTAGGTTAGCATCTTGTTGTGTGTGAGGGTACACATGTATTTGTATTTTCGTGTATTTAGATTTCTGGATCTGGTCATGCTGCCATTTCATGTGAAACTTCCTCATTGTTGAGAAGATGTGGAGCTGGTGTGTCAGCAGCAAACAGACGCTTCCAGGTTCCCGTGCTGCTGAGACATGTACGTTTTGGTTGTTAATATCTCAGTAGAAACAGTCTTGTTTAAAATCTCCTGCTGCATGGATGGAAAAACTCTGACCGACCCGTGTTTCTGACAGCTGATGTACTGCAGAGGGACAAATGTGAACCACTGCTCAATCAGGCACTTAGATCCATTAGATGTTTCTCAAGTCTTAGTACTATTTTTGGTTCTAATTTGATGGAGTCCATAATGTATTTGGAGGCATAAACTCATGGTGAACACAAAGCCATGTCTGTAACCTCCACTGATTCAGCAGTGGAGGCAATTCCACAGTTCACATGTGCCTTTAGAAATGCTGCGTAAAAAACTTAACAGGAGACATTCAGGTTGCATCATCACTGAGATTTCCCCTCCAAATATTTCTTTAAAAAAAATGAACTATGTCATGTAAAAATATGCAAATAACATAAATTCTGGAACATGAGCTGCTCAGGATAGTTTCGTCTTGCACAAAGATTGTCACAATTGTAAAAAAAAAAAACAAAACCTTGTCCCTGGGCATTTTAACTGTAACTTTTTCTCCAGCAAAGGTGTTAGCTTAAATGTTAGCTTTCTCCAGTTTGGTCAGTTCCCTCTTAGAATTTAAGGGTTTGCTATTCATCAGGGCAGTTTTACATGTCAGTCCACCAAAATTGAATCTTGACAGGAAAGATGTGTGACCTTCCATAGCAAAGCTGCTGTTTGAGGCAATTTGATTCAAATGAAAGTTGCCATAACAGAGAATGTGTAGATTCTGAGATGTTGCCGCCTACTGGCAGCCTGTTCTTATTTGGTGGCCATTGATTGAAATGAAAACTACAGGTGCTTGCTGTCATAGCAGCAACAAGGTTTCTACTTTTCTGAAGTGCAGATACAGAATGTGTTCCCACTTTGTGTCAGTCGCCTGGTGACACCAAATAACAGAGTAAAATGTGAAATGTCAGAGTGTTCCTTTAAGGTGTGGCAGTGCTTTTTCTGCTTCAGAGCTGCTGTGAGAGCACAGAGCTCTTCAGAGACGCTTTCTGTCTTCCCTCCACGCAGTCATGCATCATCCTGCTGTCTCATGACACTGTGCAGAGGGAAGTTACCGGCGCTACACGGCTGATGGTTTCTGCTGACGGGCCCGTCAGCGTGCAGCTCAGGGAACTGACAGGATTTTATGTATTAGAGAGCAGAGCATCTGTGCTGTGAAACTCAATGAGCAACGTTTGCTGCTCTTCCTCTGTCTTTCTTCACAGCATGTTCACTTCGTAGCTCCAGTAAATATGCAATTTCTCTGTGAACCGAAGCTTCCTTTGGTCCCCTGTGACATAACATCTATAGCATTTTTTTTCTCAATTATCTGTGAAAACGATATTAATAAAACAATGATACCAGTGACATAAAAGTTCAGTCATCCATCCACCCATCCATCCATTTTCCACTACTTATTTGGGGTGAGGGAAAAAAAATAAATTTTCGATTAAATGCAATTCACATTCAAACAATTCAATTATTGATTCATAAAATAAAATATTAGTCTTTTAAATAGATGATTTTAAATTGAACATTAATAGCATACATAACACAAGTAGCATAAGATGCTAGTAGCATAAGTAATGCTAGTAGCATAAGTAATGCTAGTAGTGTAACACTAGTAGCATAAGTAATTCTAGTAGTGTAAGTAACACTAGCAGCATAAGTAATCCTAGTAGTGTAACGCTAGTAGCATAAGTAATTCTAGTACTGTAAGTAACACTAGTAGCTTAAGTAATGCTAGTTGTGTAAGTAACGCTAGTAGTGTAAGTAATGCTAGTAGCTTAAGTAATGCTAGTAGCATAAGTAATTGTAGTAGTGTAACTAATGCTAGTAGCATAAGTAATGCTAGTAAAGTAAGTAACGCTAGTAGCGTAAGTAATGCTAGTAGTGTAAGTTCCATGTACTGTGACTACTCAACTACGGAAAGCGTAAAAGACCAAGCTTGTATTAAAATCAACACAGCTCCTGTGACTCTGGCATCTCGGCAGACGTAGGGATGTAATTCTCAGCAGGGATGCAGGTTTTAACACAACAATAGCACCTCCGAGCTTTAGATCAGCTGTTTGGACTCTTCTTTTTTTTTTTTTTTTTTTTTTTTCAAAAGCAAAAGGACACAAACAAACCCGACAAAAGTATGACCGTTTACAAAATACGTAACTAGAAGTAAAATTTTATGGCAACACAATGAATGTGTAGATTGGTAGGGTCACGCCACTGCCATGAAGCCTGCAGCACGACACCTGAATGAAGACAGATGATGCAGAAAATACATCAACCTGCAAGCTGCATCTGCTTAACCTCCAGCCAAAAAAAATAAGCCAGTCGTTACTACTTTATATGGAGGATATGCGTCCTTACAGCATCGCCATGACAACAAAGGATTTAGAAACATGCTTCAAATTCTGGAATCATGGAACCCTGAACCACACGACAACATGTCTGCTGGCCACTGAGCATTTAGGGATTAGGTGCCTTGCTCAAGGGTACCTCAGTGGTGATAATGAGGGAGGGACAGGTGCTGCTCATTCACCTCCCAAACCCAGAATTCTCCTGCCAGTCAGAGGATTGAACCAGTAACCCTTCAGTCACGAGCTTCTCTAACCTTTAGGCCTCCACTGCCCCCTAGCAGAGCTCATGAGCACAGGTAAGAGTTAGAATGTAGATTGACCGGTAAAATGATGAGCTTTGCCTTCTCAAAATAATTCAGTGATACAAAAATTTAGATGAAAATTCCAGAAATCATAAAATACCACCTCACAGCACAAACCAGGTTTGGCTTCCTGTTAGATGTGTTTTCTGAGCTGTCCTCGCCTCTAGAGGACCCTGCATTGTGTAAACTTTGCTGAACTGTATCTTACAGCATAACACAATACTTTTGGATGTGTGGGGAAATAAATTACTCAAAATCACTTTAAGCAACTTGTTGTGTCTTAAATAGTTTTTTTTTTTTTTTTTTTTTTGTATAAAAAAAGGACAAACCCAACTGATAAAGCCAAAACAAAATGGTGCTAGTGTCTTTCGATAGTTTAAATAACCACTGAATGTTAAATTCAACATGCTGAGGATGAAGCTGGCACACAAAGAGGCCGTGCACCTTCTGACTGCAAAATGAAGCATAATGGGGTTTATTCTTTGCATACAATATAGCATTGATAGTTACCTGTTTTATTTCAACTAGAGGCAAACCGTATTGGCATCTGCACAGCTAAATTCATTATTTTTTTTTAAATGTTTATTTGAATAGGGACTGATACAGAGACATACAGTGCTGTGAAAAAACCCCTCCTGATTTCTTCTCTTTTTGTGTGTATCTGATACTACACCTGTTTCAGATCTTCAAACTAAATCTAACATAAAACAATCTGAGTAAACATAAAACTACAGTTTATATATGATAATTTTACTTATTGAAGCAAAATAAAGTTATGTAATACCAACTAGGCCTGTGTGAAAAAGTATTCGTCCCCTAGTTACTAAATCCTCTGATCTACCAGAGTTCATTGATAACTGGTTCTGCTGGACTCAACACACCCAGGCTGGATTCCTGAAGCCGTGTTCAATCTAAACATCACTTAAATAGAACTTTTTCAGCAACATGAAGCAGCTAAAAGGTCTCAGCCAGCAGCAATGACGCCTCCATCAAAGGAAACTCCAGCAGAGATGAGGAAGAAGCTGATTAAATACATCAGTCTGGAAGTTTCCAAAGCGTTTCTGAGGCTTTGGGACTCCAAAGATCCACAGAGAGCCGTTATCTTCAGGTGGAAAGAACTTGGTTCACTGTGAACCTTCACAGGAGAGACGACCTTCAAAACTCCTCCAAGAGCAGCGACGACTCATCCAGGAAGTCACAAAGAGCCAAGGAAACATCAAAGGACCTGCAGGCCTCTCTCACCTCAGTAAAGGTCAGAGGTCACGACTCTACTATGAGAAAAACACGGGCCAAAAACGGCCTCCATGGGAGAGTGGCGAGGTGAAAACCATGGCTAACCCAGAAGAACATGAAGGCTCATCTCAATTCAGCCACAACACACCTTGATGACCTCTGACCTTTTGGGGGAATGTTCTATGAACAGATGAGTGGAAAGTAGAACTGTGTGGAAGACAGAGGTCCGTTACATCTGGCAACAACCAGCATTCCACAGTAACACCATACCTACGCTCAGCATGGAGGTGGTAGCATGATGGTGGGGGTTACATAGA
>VXCM01005377.1:0-74673 GCA_014773175.1 Lucifuga dentata
TGTGTGTGAGTGTGAGTGTGAGTGTGTGTGTGTGTGTGTGTGTGTGTGTTTGTGGAGGGGGGGGCGTTAGGAGAGGGAGATGAAGTGAGAACAGAAAGACACAGAAATGATTTAAGAGGCTCTGGATTATTTACATAATATTATCATATGTGTATTATTAACATGATATCAATATTTCATGTTTTAAATATCACAGTTATCGTCAATACCGGTATATCATGACACCCCAAGTGGAAACCATCACATTCTGCATTGTGTGTTTGCTGCCTTACCTTTGAAGAAGACAAACTTTCCATCATGTCTCTCATAGGCAGCGTCGATGTCTCCGGGCAGGCCCCTCCAGAAGTGACTGATGGGCATGGGGTAGTTATCCAAAACCCTGTTCCGGCGGACCCGCCAGAACCACCGACCCTGAAGGGGCAAAATTAAGAAGTGTGTTTTGTGTGCATCAAAGATTACATTTACATTACATTACATTTACAAATCTTGATGCCTACTTCCAATTTTTTGCAGTATATGTCAGATTTTCTTTAGTACGACAGCGTATTAGGGCAGTATAAGGTGAAAAGAAAAATGAGGGGGGCATTATTTCAAGTTTTTAAACTAAAAAAATTTGCCAGTTTTAAAAGACCGTATGCTTATGATAATTCGATTTTGCGTGCGCTTTATTGTTAAATCCGATGGAAAGGTATAATGTAACAAGGTCATGTACTGCAGGCATAGTCAAAATGTGAGGCAGTTTGATTCCCGTTCTCATTATTTTCCCTTTTTCATTATTAAAAAAAATTAAATTATCTAACTATAAGACAGAAATCTCTGTGGCACCAATATCTCTAGAACCCGCCTCTGTATGAAGCTGATATTCAGCAGGTTTGTTGCTCAGGACCCAAGGACGTGCAATGCAATGTCACGTGTTATCTGGATGAGCGGTTCTTGAATTGAGCTGTGCTGGTAAAAAGTAGTCCGCGTGACAGGATACGCTCCAGGTGCGCCGGCATATGTCCAGTGGCATGGTCTCAACCCGACCCCGTACAGCAAACAAAGCTAGCTCACGAGGATGTGCAGAACTAAATTATGGCAGCACACCATAAGTCCAGCCCATTCCAAACACGCATGTTTTGGATGGGCACTGCACTAGTTATTTTAAAAACCTTTCAAAAAAAATGATTATTCATCATTCAGTATAATTTTCATTATTTATTTTAGTTTTTAAACTCACAAATTTGTGAATTTAAAAACTCAGAACTTTGCCAGTTTAAAAACTTGCAAATTTTTGAGTTTTTAAACTTGCAAATTTGCTAGGTTTTTTTGCGAATACATGACCTTATTAAATTATACTTTTCCACTGGATTTAGCAATAAAGAAATACTTGTGCTTTTAGCNTTTTTTTTTTTTTTTTTCCATCTTATACGCCATTGTACTTTAGGACAATATATTTACATCTTCTTTTTTTAAGTGGCCAATATGTAATGCCTGCGCTTACGTGACTTTGACCTGAAACACCCCGGCTTGGATACATGGCACCTGCCCATCGCCACAAGTAAATTTTCAATGTGTGAAAAACACTGTATTTGATTTATTTCCACATATGCATGTGGCCCAAAATGGATGAGATTATCTGACTCTATGTGCTTTTTTTTTTTTTTTTTTTTTACCATTTACATCTTCATAATGTATATCCAGTATGTGCCACATGCGAGCAAATGAACAGAATTAGGTTGCTTGTACCATGAGTGTACCACAAGCTGTAATAGTGTAAATATAGCCAAAAAAAAAGAACAATTCAACAATAACAGTTTCTCTCTAAATATCCCTTCTGTTCTTTCTGGCTGGAGCCCAACACAGCTGACAAATAAGATCACAATGTCAAAATATATTGCTTTATATCTCCAACACTATCCTTGTACCCTTTAAAACATTACTGTGAACACAAGAATAAGACACGTAAATGCAGATATGGATAAGGTATGATCAGAGGTGTAGTAACGCGTTCCATTTACTCTGTTACTTTTACTTAAGTAACTTTTTACACAAAATTGTATTTTACTGAGTAGTTTTATTGCAGGATACTTTTAACTCATACCTGAGTATATTTATGAAGAAAAAAATATACTTTTACTCCATTACATTTGGTCGCACTCTTTGCGTTACTTTTTTATTTGTATTATCTGCAAGACATCACTGCAATGCAATGAGTCAAAATCCTTGTTTTCTCCGACTGCTGCTTTGGTTTGGTCCAATCACATTCAGTTTCTTGTCATCTCCATGACAACGATGGGTTGAGCATTGGGCTCATTGAGGGTTGATAGGTGGGTTAGGGTTAAGGTGGGTTAGGGCTGGTGACCTTTGCACTACACAATATAATATTAATTAAAATGAACTTAAACTAAGCAAACACAATTTTTTTTCTTNCTTTGCACTACACAATATAATATTAATTAAAATGAACTTAAACTAAGCAAACACAATTTTTTTTCTTTCATAATTTTCTTGGTGCTTAGACAAAAAATGGATTCTAAAAAGAGAAAGGATGGTGCGGAGAAATAGTGACAATTGCGGAGTTATTCATTCCCGCCATCATTGGCATTTTCATCTGGCCATACCTCTCCCCTGTCTACCAAAACCAACAGCTACATAATGCGTTGTGTCTTTGTCTCGCTTAAAATGTGACATTTCAGCTTCTAAGAATCAACATGGAACTTGAGGAACATGCGGCAGTAAGCTGCAATGTTAGCTACTTAGCTAGCTGCTGCTGCTAATGCTAACTCAAGCTTTCCTGTTCTATTCTGAGTAAATTCATGAAGCTAACCTATCTAACCGTCTTAACTAGCTGCTGCTGCTAATGCTAACTCAGGTTTTCCTGTTCTATTCTGAGTAAATTCATGAAGCTAACCTAGCTAACTGTCTTGGGGCCAGGCCAGAATTGTCATGATTTGTTATGTGGTAAATATCTGATTTATTACTGTCTACTGTTTCTTTATATGATATGATTTGGATTGTATTAGAAGCTACATATGGCTACTTTGCATTTTTTTTCCTCAGACGAGCCTTTATAGCTTGTTGATTATTAAAGAATAAGCTTGATGAAAGTTACTACTCAAGTAATCTTTTTAATAGATACTTTATTACTCTCACTCAAGTCATTATGTTGGTGACTACTCTTACACTTGAGTCACTATTATCATAAAGTAATTATACTTTTACTTTAGTACAGTTTCTGGCTACTCCACTACTCTACTTTGGGTAATATAACACCTCTGGGTTGGATGCACCGTTTACTATAAATGTTGTATGTTGCATTTCATCAGTTAACTCAGGTCAGTGTGGATAATACCGGATAGTCTCTATGCCAACTACACTGAGCTCCACAGGATAATTAGACCAGAATGTACAGTTAACTAACAATAGCTAGATACTAGCAAGCTAATAATAGATATTCTCTGCTCTGCTGGCTCACGCGTCTCATTACTGCACTTCTCTTTGTTGCTCTGAGCCTGCACGATGACTTTTATAAGTTAAAGTGATCTAATTGTCCATGTCAGCGAGACAAAACAATTCTGCTGTGGTGAAGAAAAGGACATTACCCTTAGCGCTTCTCTGAAATTTTACCTCATGCGCACTGAGAAATCTAAGCTTGTGAATGTGTGTGTGCGTATCTGCTGTACACGGGCCACAA
This sequence comes from Lucifuga dentata, assembly GCA_014773175.1. Lineage (NCBI taxonomy): Eukaryota > Metazoa > Chordata > Actinopteri > Ophidiiformes > Bythitidae > Lucifuga > Lucifuga dentata. The sequence goes on from VXCM01005377.1 coordinate 3,677, forward strand.
GCCAGCCGGCAGATTTACACCAGAAGCCTTCAGACTCATTCATAAGTGGTGAGTCAGTAGACCGTCTTGTCCTGGGTAATATAACGGTGAAATGTTCTGAGCTGCTTCTTTCTGGCAAGCGTGCCTAGTTTTGTCCTTCACACAGGACACCGAGGCAGACAGGACGGCGCGGCACGGGACGGAATGGAACAGAATGGAGATTAGTTGGCGAGAGCAGAGAGTAGCAGACCAGGACAGAGTCTACGTAGAATAAATACGGCAAATTAGTAAGAGGCAAACCTACAGAATAGAACAGAATTGCCGTACACTTATGTGTTGAAATGAGGAGAGGCAAAACATTAGAAACAAACATTAGAAACAGAAAGGTACTGGGTGTTTGTTCACTGTTGAATATTTCATGCAGTACAAGATTTTAGGCTTAAATACGCAAATTGGCACTGCAAACAGATATGGATATTAATTACATTTGGCTTGCATCTGTTCTGAAAAGGTCACTTCTCTTAGTTTAACGGCCTTTGGTACATAAAAGAAAAAGTTAATTTGGGACACTGACGATGAATTTTGGACAGTTTCCAATCAGCTTTAGGACTGAGGATGAAACTTAAGAACACAAATATTACTGGCCGAGATGAAATCCAAGAACACAGATATTACGGTTTGACCATGACAGCTTTACGCCAAGTCTGTAACTACTGGTCAGTGTCAGAAACACTTTGAGTCCAAGATAGGAGATATTCATAGAATGAGGTTGATGGGTTTGAAGAGAGTAGACCTTGGATAAAGTGATATCATAGCGTTATGACTAACAGTATCATATTTAGTGTCTAAATAGTCTGCATTAATAAGGCAAACTAAAAGCCAGCAAAGCACTTTGCTGGCTTTTAGTTTGCCTTATTAATGCACACTTGACACATACCACATAACCTTTACAAAAGCCTTTGTAGAGATTTTTTTGTTGGTTTGTCCTTCTATGTCTACATTTCCCTCCTGGCACCAGTTGTTTCAACGTTTATGGACTGTTTGACATTGCAGAATGTTTTCAGCTATTTGACTCCCCACTGTCGAATGTCCAAATGTCATTTATCAGTTCTCATATTCTGGAAGCGAGGCAGAGAGAAGCCACCAGCAAAGCCACAAACCAGGAGGCGCCTGGACATTAAAGTCTGGATGTTCTCTGTTGGGTTCTCTGTCAAATCTGCAAAGCTCTCTACTGTTCAGCGCTGCCAAAACTGGACGCCCTCTGACCTCCCTCACTGAAACACATTCTTACTTATCATGGTTGAGCAGCACTATGTATAGACCATCGCTGATCCAATCCAGTAGTGGAGTAAAGACACAGGAGATAAAGGCATCCTATTTGCCACTTAAATTTCAGGCAATTTATTAACTTTCAGGCTACTTAAAGATGTGCACATGTCTACTGATGACCTGCAAATGTCAAAAATAATGAAAAATCTCCATCATGAGTTACCAGTTTGCTTGCTTAGTCTCATCAGCAAAGTTTGCTTGCCAAGTCTTATTAGCAAAGTTTGCTTGCCAAGTCTTATTAGCAAACAAAAAACCCCAAAGCAACCTATCATAATAACATGGAACCAGCCAGAAATTCTCCGGTTGTCTAAAAATTACTTTTCTGTTAATCGAGCACCTTATAATCTCTGGACTAGAATCTTAGGTCAACTCATATTTAACTGGTTTCTGTGCAACAACAAGCACGTCCTGACCAACATCCAGAGAAATTAATGCAATAACCATCAGAGAAATCAGAGAAATGACTCAGCAATAATAGCTATTGGGCTGCGTTGCATAACAATAAAAGATCTTAAATATCTTTAAAAGCCAAAACCCAGCGAACAGCAACTGCAGCCAAGACCAAATGAGAGTTTGTATCTTGGCAGAAAATCTGTTGAGGGTAGAACAGAGCTAATAGCTAACTGCTGGATCAGCCCATATGAAAGGTTTGTGTGGGTCCAGAGGCTCTTTAAGGAAAACACCTGACCACACCCCGCCCTTTTAATGGCGTTCCATCCCATAAAACACACTGGGCTTGTCAGTTTACAATCCACAAGGAAATGATTGAAAACAGACCACTTGTTGGCCATGCATGTGCTATCTGGCTTTACCGATTCTCCAGAACAGAATAAGTCGTTTGCACACATATTTAACTTGTTACAGCTGCTTCTCTGCTAGAAGCAAACTGGATTTCCAAATCAAGAACACGTTTACATGGGCGTTTACATGGATCCTAATATTCTGCTAATAATCAGAAAAATAGCCCAATCAGAATAAAACTGCCTTTTGTAACCGCCTCAATCGGAAGAGAGTGGCCCGATCCGGGCCGATCGGAAGGAATTTTCAATCTGGTTGAGAGAGGTGGTTTAAACCTTTCATAATCCATTCAATAGGAAAATATTAGCGCCTAATAACCATATAAAGGCTTAATCTGATAGTTTCTCTCTGGTTGGAATAAATCTGTTCTTTCTGCATGTTTACCTACGTGGAGGTAACGGGCTGAGAATGGAGGAGATGCATTTTTCAGCAAATGGCTGAGATTTGCATCAGTGTAAACAACTTTCTGAAGNAGAATGGAGGAGATGCATTTTTCAGCAAATGGCTGAGATTTGCATCAGTGTAAACAACTTTCTGAAGATGAAGGAATGAAATGACGTTAAAAACTCACATTTGGGGTTATTTTTGTGTGACAGGGTGAGTTTGATGCATTCAGACTCCTCAGGAGTGAGAAAGAAATAACGAATAAATAAGAATGGAGGACTGAATCTCTGCTGCCTGGTAGGCTTCCTGTANTGAGAAAGAAATAACGAATAAATAAGAATGGAGGACTGAATCTCTGCTGCCTGGTAGGCTTCCTGTAGGTATTATGGTTACTGCCTCTAAGAAGTGACATAATGTTTGATAAACGTTATTCAAAGGAATACTGTCTTAAATTATACATTGTCCGCGAGTGGGGATGCAATTCTCAGCACAACACCAGCAGATCAGACACTTCACAAAAAGTTCTATTGTGATGAAATGCTTTGGGGCATGTAAACGTACATCTTATCAGATCACTTTATTTAGCATCCATGTCAATAGTTAAGGTGGAATCTCTAATAAGAATGATTTCATTCGGGTTTAAGAAATATTTGTCCATGTAACCACAGCTAATGTGAAGGTAAATATGTCTTGTGTATGTTTTTAAGTTCATAACCTAGATAAGTTAGCATGTTGATGCTGCCAACCCTTCCTTACCTTAAAAACAAACATCTCTCCTCGGAGCATAGCAACTGTGTCGAAGTTCCCTTCACAGATATTGGGTCCATAGTGATCTGGTCTGTCAGTGGTCCTGGGGCGGTCTGGGTGTCGAGGGGGTGTTTGGGGTGGGCGAGGTTCTGGGCGGCGGGGTGTGACTGTGGGCAGTGCCTGGGTGGGGCCGCTGTCTGGCTGACCTTCAGAGAGACACAAACAAGATGGATGAAACTTTTATTACATGAAATGGTGACAAGATGTAGAAATGACAGCCATTCTTGTCTTTTCCCATCATTTTAGATGTTTCACAGCCACAGCACAGACCATTTACTACACTACCATGATGATCCTTCTGACTCAGTCCCAGAAGGATCCTCCTAAAAAACCTTCCAAAACCCACCATAAATCTGCTGTATTCCCCGCCGGTCGTCTTCAGGCAGCTGGAAGTCGTCCGTTTCCATCCATTGGTAAAAAGGAGCCATGATGGCCAGTGGGTTGTTAGAATGCTCTAAGCCCAGGGCATGACCCAGCTCATGGACTGCTACCAGGAAGAGGTCATTACCTATACGGATATGATAGAACAATTAAATATTGTTTTTTCAAAACAAAAAGTGAATATCCAAATTTGTACAGAAAGACAGAGAGAAAATTTGTTTAAATTTGTGGTCATACAGCACTGGCCTAAAGTACTGCACCCCCCTGTATTTTAGTGTAAACGTTTCTTTCTGAGTTAAAATACCACTCTAAACACAGCAAAATGTATTTTTTTTAGTGTCTTAGAGTAAGTACAACTGAAAAAAAAAGCCAATAATAGTCCTTAATAGTATAAGTAGGAAGACACTTTAGACATATTGTTAAGATTTGAAGAAGAATACTAATATTATTATCAGTAGAGATCAAACAGGAAGTTAAAACATCTTCTTTGAGGTAGGGTTAGAGGTCAAATGGTTTTCACNAGTAGAGATCAAACAGGAAGTTAAAACATCTTCTTTGAGGTAGGGTTAGAGGTCAAATGGTTTTCACGTGTTTTCACTGACACGTAGAAATATTGTAGTCATATTACTACTCTGACATCCACATTTAAGTCTAAAGAATAGATGAATAGTCTGAATGAATACTCAACTACTTGTAAAACACGAATAAATGAACTTGGTTGTGTTTGGAGTGGTACTTTGGTAGAGTTTGGTAAAGGGGGTGCAATACTTTTGGCCAGCGCTGTACATGCGGGTCTTATCAAAATGGATATCAGATTGGATGAGCATACTGAAGAAAAATGTGCTTGTTCACTGTTCTCTCGCACTTATGATGTCAATAAAAATCGCCACAGATCTGACCCATAAATCACAGACGGGCATGCTAATGATTGCTGATACGCGTCATTCAAACCGTCCAAAGGTTCCTGCCAATGCCACCACAACAGTTCCACCTTGTCAGGGCGAACAGCAGCATGACACACTGACCACTGCATCAACTTCCTTCTTCTCGGCACAAAGACTTCTTACAAAAACAGAAAAACAGAACAAAACTTGGTTTAGAATCGACCAATTAATTCCTGTTGGTTGTCTCTGAAGTGGATCCAGCACGCAGTGGGTACTTCCCCTCGGTCAATACGTCTTTGTTGACTTCCTCCAACTCTGAGTGAACTCTGAACCTGCCAGCCATTTTGACTGACCTCATGGTCGATGCTGATTGGTCAGATTTGTGCCAGTGATATCATTCTGCTGTGGGACTGAGGAATTGTGTCTGAGTGATGTCACTGCTGTGTATGCAAGGGAAGCACAAATACTCCAGATGCATGTCATTTTGCATCATCCCACTTCTTATTTGAAAAAAAAAAACCCTAAAAAAAACACACACAATTCATCTTCCTCTCATTTTCCTCTTTCTCNTTTGAAAAAAAAAAACCCTAAAAAAAACACACACAATTCATCTTCCTCTCATTTTCCTCTTTCTCTCCCTACCCGACAAATCTGGTGTCACATGAATGTCCTCATGCCCTGCTAAGCCACAGCTACTGCTCAAGGAGACAAAGCAGAGGAGAGCCATGAAGGAGCTAAAGATAGTGAGGAGTGACAGAGCAGAGAAAGAAGGCTTTGTGAGGTAACCCTGACAACCATTCAGTCTGACAGAAAAAAAACAGCGCAAAACTTCAAAGTTTCACTCAAGGAGCTTTGTTAACTTGTTTACCAGGACTCACAACTTATTCACCATCAGTGAAGGGACTCTCCCAGTAGAACAAATGCATACTAAAAGCAGTGCCAAGACCACCAAGATGCACTTTTCAGGTTCTGCCTTTTTCCAGGGAATTACTCACATCTCAGCTAACCAGAGTACAGCAAAAACATCTGACCTTCTGCTGCTACCAGCCTACAGCAAATCAGCTGTTATGACGTGCGTTTGAGTGAGTGTGTGTACGTGTGTGTGTGTGTCAGCAGGTTTTATTGGAGAAGGTGGAAAAGGTGTTTTTGTTAGGCAAACAGGGCATCTCTTCCACAAAGGCTGACGAATACGATTGTGCGTCACAGGGTTTAAATAACAAAGATACTTGGTCAGTACATTTACACACGTTTGTCTGTGCTGCGATTAAGTTAATGCAGAGTAAGTCGCATGCATGGATGGAAGTCACAGAAATCCATTGTTCGCTGAATTTACATGACTCATTGCTTGATAGACTTACGAGGGGAAGCACAGAATGCTTACACCAATTTGTAAGATGATGGATTTGTGCATACTTCAGCAAATCAACTTACAATCGCAAAACTTAGGTCTGTTATTCAGAGCACATCAATGTCGATTTATGCCAGTTTTGGTCTGATTATTATGTTTGCATGATGTTTGAAAAATCAGTTTATTTCCTTAAAGGCAAAGGGTGGGTTTTCACGTTTGAGCCCAATACCACCCACATTTACGTTACATTACTGCCAAATTTTCCAAAACATACTACTGGAGAGGTAAATTTTTGAATTGTTTTTCCAGCATTTCCGGCAGCCTTTGGTTTCAGTTCATTTCAGCATGCCATAAAAATCAGCTTGTAACAGCAACAACATGCTGTCATTATGTTTTTGTCAAAGTTGATTAATTCTAGTGTTTTAATGCAGTTAAAAGCGTGGAGTGATCCAAAAATTCTCCAGGGAATAATCCCAGGAGAAAAGACGCTTTTATCAGGGTAATTAAAGCAACTGTGCCTTTTTTCATTTGGCTGTGCATGTTAGTAGGTGAAACATTGATTTTTAAAGTGGGTGTATCACCAGAACATGTGATTTTGAAAGATTAGAGGATTTTGAAAAATGACATGAAAAACTACAATATGGTTTTATATTTTGGAAAATGGTTGGCAGCAATGTAATGGCTATGTGGATAGTATTTGTTGGGCTCAAACATGCAAAGCAACAGGTATTGTCCTTTAATCGGAATAGAATTGAAGTTTTAACAGGCATGTGAATGTACTGACCGACAAAAGAAACCGAGAGGATAAAGAAACACTAAATGTTCAAAAATGTACACTTTTACTTTAAGCTGCTGTCTCGTTTTTTTTGTTTTTTGTTTTTTTTTTATGTGATGCTTGATTGATCCAATGGACTATCTCTGTTTCCTTGACCCTCTCCACAAGGACATTAAAGGTCAGAGCTGAGTCTTTTTCCTGCTCAAGGACGCTTCAGCAGGGTAGATGATTGCTGAGGCTGAGGCTTGAACATGGCTCTTCAAGTTAAGGAATGGTTCCTCGACTTAATATGCCATCCTGCTGCTTCATAGAAGATTAAAGGACCACACCACCATTTTGTATGTTTGAGCCTATATTTTCATACATGTAACATTACTGGCAATCACTTCCCAAAGCATACTACTGGAACGGTGAATTAAAAATGTTTTTCCTACCTTCCAGTCCGCCATTGGTTTCAGTTCATGCTGGTATGCTATTAAAATCAACTTGTTGATACTTGAAATGTTCTTGGGATAGGTAATCCATCATCATGAATAAGACGTGTATTCAAGTTTTTTTTAGAAGTTTTGTAATTTTAGTGTTTAAGCTCAAGAAAAAACGTGGAGTGAATGTATGCCTCCACTGGGGAATATAGTCCCAAAAGAAGACCTGCATTTATGGAAAAATTTAAAGGACCGTGATTTCATAAGGCTGTGTAACTATTAGCAGGAGAAACATGGATTTTTAAGGTGGGTGTATCGCTTGAATATTTGATTTTGAAAGATTAAGAGGTTCTGCAAAATATCAGGAAATGTGAAATACAGTTTTATCCTTTGGGAAATGATTATCAGTAACGTTACATGTATGGAAATTGAATATATTAGACTCAAACATGCAAAGTGGGTGGTATGGTCCTTTAAATTATAATCATTTGCATCAGAAGCTTTGAAAGAAAGCCCCTGTATTATATCTATTCATTATCAGTACCGGAATAAGGATTTAAAAAATTTAAAGAAATTTCTAAAGTCATATACTGTCTAACCCTCAACAGCTGTTAAAAGGACAAAATTGGAATTTTCCAGAAGGGCAATATTTTGGCAAAAGCACAACAGTTGCCACCTAAAATGCAGGACTTCAATGAAGTGTTACAGACAAGCTGGACGTCTGTCTAACACTAATGCCAGACAAGATTATAATTTAGTTGTACTTTGGCTTTAAGCAGCATGTGTAGCATGGTGCAACAAAGGGACCAGTCTACACAGCTCCCCAAATGGAACACACTCCCACTTACTCAGGCATTCCACTGTCTCTGTGATCTGTCCTGCAACTCATCCCACACACAGCTGGTTACACACACACACACGGACACGCACGAACACGTGCACACGCACATGCATGCACAAAGAGCTCTGCTGGTAGATAACACGGCAGGAAAACCCATTGTCACAAAAAGCCCTCTGTTCAACAGGGTTAATGGGTGCACAACCACAAGCCTGAGGAATAGAATGAGAGTTCCGTTTGTGTGATTGGAAAGAAAATGAAGATATCTGGGTGATCCTTGCTTCTCCACGGGGTTCATTTGATGGTGGAATTCTGGGTCAGGCACAAAACATTGGGGGGCTGAGGTTATGGTTACTGGTAGCAATGTTGTTAATGTGAATTCCTGTGTGTGTATGTGTGTGTGTGTGTGTGTGTGTGTGTGTGTGTGTGTTTGACTTTGTGTAATAGTGAAGCTTGCAGAGACTGTACAGATGGAGGCTGGTTGTAAATGAGTACGTCAGAATGTGATGGATTAGTACATGTCAGTTCGTAGCAACATAAAGGAATTATACTGAGAGCCATAGCAGAGGTGTGTAGTAACGTGTTCCATTTACTCCATTACATTTATGTAACTTTTTTCACAATACTCAAATCAAAACTCATATTTGAGTATATTTATGAAGAAAAAAATATACTTTTACTCCATTACATTTGGTCGCACTCTTTGCATTACTTTTTTATTTGTATTATTTGCAAGACATCACTGTGATGCAACGAGTCTAAATTCTCTGTTTTCTCCACTGTAAGCAGCAGAATGTCTGACTGCTGCTTTGGTTTGGTCCAATCACATTCAGCATCCCGTCATGGAGATAATGGGACGCTGACGGGACGATGGGTTGACATATACACACAGAGGGAGACAAAGCAAGAACGGAAATGGAACGGAAAGAAATGGAAATGATTTAAGAGGCGCTGGATTATTTACACGATATTATCATATGTGTGTTGATATCAGTATCAACATGATATCAGTATTTCATTTTTTAAATATCACGGTTATCGTCAATACCGGTATATCACGACACCCCTAAAGTCAAGTTGCCTGACTTGCAACATCCAAACCCACGAGAACAAACTTGATAACACAAAGCACCAGGCTGTGTGTGTGGCTGCACACACACACAAATTGTGCACCAAACCGTCTACCCACCTGAAGCCACACAACACTCTGGGCTTTATCTAAAGCATTTGTCAGGAAGGTATTTTCTGTAAATTAGTGTAACGATGTGCCTCTGTGCTCAGCACATCATTTTCCCCCTGTTGATTTTTTTTAATGAGTTTTTAATCGATTTTCTCTGTAGCACTCTGAGGTTCTGTTGCTCTTAATGAAAATTACAACTACTATAATCAAACGATTGTGTTGATTTAATGGCTAAACTCTCAACTTACCAATCATTCTGACTGCACCCATCTCTTACCTTGTACATTTTGGTTTCCAATGGTCCATGGCTCATCGGAGTCAAAGTGTGTGTCCCCACCCATTCCAGGTCCAGGGAAATAGGCGTGGGCCAGGAAGCCCCCCTCCCCATCAAATGGAGAACTGTCTCCATGAAAGCCTGAGGCAAAGAAGATCATGATGTCTGGCTCCTTGCGGCGTCCATATTTGATCTCCTGGTAGGGGATTTCATCAAAGGTCAAAGGCGTGACCCTCTCCCAGACTTTAAATGCCCGGCGGATGGCCTCATATGAGTTATACTCTCCGATTTTAGGAGTGTAGTTTTGGATACTACAGGAACACAGAAAGAAGAAAAGTTAGGAAGTGCCCTTCCTCACTATTAAGTAGAATTGATTAAATTTTGTAATAATACTGTATTTAAAATCAATTTAAGACATTTGTAGAATTTAATGAAGATAAAAGTGATAACACTTCAGGTCTGGTTTAAGCACGAACAAAAATTCAGATTTGTGGTTTGTATTTCATTTTATAGATAAAATGTGTATTCTGTGGTGATGAATGGTGAGATTGTAGACATCCAGTGGCCACAATGAACTAATACAATTACACTTTATTAGAATATATTTTTACGATAACACAGCAACACCCAGCTCATGTGCAGATGTGACCAGTTAATCCACAGCAAGATTATTTTATAATCACACGTTAAGTACCTGTACGTGAGGTGGCTCTTGTTCCATTTATGTCCAGTGAGAGCATAGCGTTTCCGCCGCACGTTGGTTTTGATCTGGCCTCCAAACTTGTCAGGAACTCCACAGCGGGGTCTCTTCATGGCTCTGAAGGAGTTGGGAGAAGTCAAGAGCAAAGGTGTGGGTGATGAAAGGAAGGAATTCCAAAGAAAAGAGATGAAAGGGAATTTGTAGTTAGAACTTTGTTCCGAACATGCGAGTTCTTTCCAGAGCTTCACCTTCATATCTGGGAACTGCCGAGTGCATCCAGTTTACCGAGCAGCTCCACTTACACAAGACAGAATGCACCTTGCTCAATGACAATTACTGAAGGTGTGGAAAACGTTAGCTGTTCTATTGTCCTGTCAGGGATTAGAACCGACAACCTTTTGGTTTCAAGCCAAACAGATTCTGGCCACACTTGCTGTCAACAATCATTCCAGGGCCAAGTTAAAATGAAGCCCTGAGCTAAACTAGAGGTCAGAATGCCAAATGAGTTAAAGGACCATACCATCCATTTTGCATGTTTGAGCCTAATATATTCAATTTTCATGTATCGTGACTGACAATCATTTCCCAAAGCATACTACTGGAACGGTAAATTAAAAATGTTTTTCCTACCTTCCAGATCTCCATTGGTTTCAGTTCATTCTGCTATTAAAATCAACTTGTTGATACTTGAAATGTTCTTGGGATAGGTAATCCATCATCACCAACAAGACATGTATTCAGGGTTTTTTTAGAAGTTATGTAATTTTAGCGTTTAAGCGCAATAAAAAGCATGGCGTGAATGTATGCCTCCACCGGGGAATATAGTCCCAAAAGAAGACCTGTGTTTATGGAAAAATTTAAAGGACCGTGACTTCATAAGGCTGTGTAACTATTAGCAGGAGAAACATGGATTTTTAAGGTGGGTGTATCACTTGAATATTTGATTTTGAAAGATTAAGAGATTTTGCAAAATATCAGGAAAGCTGAAATACGGTTTTATCCTTTGGGAAATGATTGTCAGTAACGTAACATGTATGAAAAGTGAATATATTACACACTCAAAGGGCCAGGGTTTTCTTTGGATTGCTCCATGAGTGTTTTCATGAGTTAGCTAAGTTTAAATTCACAAAAAGCTGAAGTCAAACTTAAGTGCTGCTGACCTGATTGTTTGTGGGTCCATCTGTCCTGTCACCTCCAGGCCGTAGAACCGCTGCATGTCGCTGATGGCATTTGACAGGATCTGGGCTGATCTCATAGTTGACATCTGCCTGCTGGCCTGGGGAAGGTAGCCGTACATCCTCAGCCATGACTGGAGACACACAGGAGCAAAAGAAGGCAATTTAGTTGTTCCACTTGAAGAAATATCATCTATTCATAAAATATGCTGCAAACCCATATAAACTGGTAGTGATCAACAGGATTTGTATGCAATTAGTCTTTAATCCACCACATCTTAAGGCTGGTTTATGCTCAACACGGACATGTGGGTGCATGGAAAATGCAACGTAATGGCGGCTAAAAGGGACAGCTAAGGAGGTCGCGTTTGAGGGTCGCTCCATGTGACGTATATGAGCCTCATCGATGACTGGCCAAGCAAAGAGGCACGAGGAAGGGAGAGAGGAGAACAGAAAAACAACAGCAAACAACTTTGAGGAGCGGTGAGGAAGTACTGGCACCAATATGATTCCTCCACAAGGGATTATAAAGACTTCCAAATGGCTGTGTTGTAGAAAATTAATTTTAAAACTTTTATTACATTGGCAGGGAAACAAGATTCAGCTACAGAGATGAGCAGTTTTGATTTGAGTTGTTTTGGGTTGCACTGAATGTTTTGTATGAAAACAGGAGAAGGCAGAGAGAAGATCTATTTCACATCCTGAAGGAGTTTATTGTGAGGCCTGATGTACTTTATCTGACTGTGCTGGAAGGGTGTGTAACCCAGGAGGATGAGGGGGGCTGGAGGTTAGTGACAGTCTTGAGGGAAAAAGCTTGATACTTGATCCAATCACAGATGACACAAAGACTATCCCACCTGTTATACCAGAAACCTAATATCATACACACACACACACACAAGCACACACTTGCATGTTTGGTTGTCTGAGATACTGGATATGCCTACACATGGACATGCTCCACATGGTGGCCCTGGGAATGCAAAGGGTGTGTCTGAGCGTGCATGTGTTTTGTTCAGGTTTACACCCTCTTCCACTCTGCACAATGCTGCTGATAGAACTCTGTATTTACTCACCCACTCCTTAAGTCATAGAAACTAATCTTTTTCAGTTTCTCTTCCTGTTTCTCTCTCATGCAGACACACATTTAATGAATTATATACTGTGACAGTGTAACTGTGTGATATTCATTTGTACCATTTCTTCTGAATTTCAGGAAACTTGTAGGATTGAAAGACTTGAAAAATTGTAGATTTATGTTTATCTCAATGCTTGTTTATACCTTTTGGTGGCTTAGTGTGACTTAAAGGACCATACCGCCCACCTCTATATTCCACGGCAGAGACGTACATTCACTCCACGCTTTTTATTGCGCTTAAATGATAAAATTCCCAAAACCTTTCTAAAAAAAAACTTGAATACACGTCTTGTTGGCAATGATGGATTACATATCCCAAGAACGTTTCAAGTATCAACAAGTTGATTTTAATAGCAGAATGAACTGAAATGGAGGTCTGGAAGGTAGGAAAAACATTTTTAATTCACTGTTTCAGTAGTATGCTTTGGGAAATGACTGTCAGTAACGTAACATGTAAAAAAATTGAATATATTAGTCTCAAACATGCTAAAAGACTGGTATGGTCCTTTAATTTCCTTTTTAACAGCTTAAAGCGAGCTCTACAAAGAACTCTGGATGTTTTTATTTCTACATATCTAGCTTTCGCTACCATTTTCTGGTATTTGATATATAAGCTGTATCAGTTCAGTGTGTGTGTGTGTGTGTGTGTGTGTGTGTGTGTGTGTGTGTGTGTATGGGAGCAGGAAAGGCATAGAGAGGGCTGAACTGAACATGATCCTGACCCACCTCTGCACTTAGATAAGGAAGCTTCAAACACAGTCACACACACATTCTCTCTCTCTCTCTCTNCCCACCTCTGCACTTAGATAAGGAAGCTTCAAACACAGTCACACACACATTCTCTCTCTCTCTCTCTCTCTTACATTATCTCTCTCACACACACAGACACACCAAGTCTCACAAGCAACTGTTAGAGGTTAGGAATAGGAGGGAGGTCACAAAGTAAACTTTTCATTGAACTTAATTCTGTAAATGTGTTTTTTTTTATTATCTAAGTAAATACTGTATATACTCGACTATAAGCCGACCCCCCAATTTTGACCTGCAAATTTAGCTTTTTACAGAAACCCGTATATAACCCTGACCCCGCAAAGTTGCTCCATCAATTTATTTGTTTAGCAAGTTAGCCTACCTTTTTTTCTGGGTATTGTCATAGAATTCCTGTGATTTTCTGTAAATAATCAACGTACAGGTAAACAGCTGATTAGGTATTAGCTGACTCCAGACTCCTCTTCCTCTTCTGAATCGCCAATGCAGTGATGAAGGTAAGGAAAGCTTTACAAATGAGCTTTAATTATTACGGCGCTTATTTAGCATATTTAGCTGTGTAATTATGATGTGTTTTTTTTTAAGAATCTCACCTGTTCCGTGTTTTCAGTAATTATCCTGTACCTGAGTCGATGCGGGTCTGTCTATGTGCTGGAACATTCCTCCATATGGAGTTTTGGAATTCCCTCAGCTGACCTCCTGATGTTGTTCCATCAGTTTATTAGTTTAGTAAATTACCTGTTTTCCTGAGTATTGTCATAGTATTCCTCTGATTTTCTGAAAATATGTACGGGTCGTGGCTGTTTTAAAACTTCACCGCTTTAACGGGGCTTCTCTTCCTGATGCACACCGGAAAGATAACATCGCATCTTGTTCTTTTTGTGGATTATTTATTTTCTAAATCAAAACAACAAAACATGAGGTGAGATGAGGTAAATAACTATACCGCTGCCCCGTTCCTCCAGCTGAGCGTCTATAGATCCTCCGTGATGGAGNAAATAACTATACCGCTGCCCCGTTCCTCCAGCTGAGCGTCTATAGATCCTCCGTGATGGAGCCGGTGGATCATAGCGGCACTTCACAGAGCCGGCTCTGATCAATCAGCATATTAAAACTAATAATAACTTATTTGATTTCACTTTGTCCAAATTAAATATTTTAACCATTTGATAATTAACCAAGAAATGGCTCTAACACCGGTAANCACTTTGTCCAAATTAAATATTTTAACCATTTGATAATTAACCAAGAAATGGCTCTAACACCGGTAAACATGATATTTATTTCAGCATTGTGGTAGCACTTACTGGCTGCTGCAAAATGTGCTTAAGATGTTTTGTCAGGAAATATCTCATTCTAAGGTATGATTTAATTATTTTCCATGGGTAGTGGTAATTAGTAGTATTTCCACTCTTGGAAATTTTGATCTGATTTGAATTACTCGACTATAAGCTGACCCCTGATTTGCGTTGTGAAAATTGGTTTAAAAAAATTTGGCTTATACTCAAGTATATACTTTACTAGTCCCTCAAGGGACGATTAAAAATGGAAACGCGGATGTGGAATCGCTCTGAAACGGTCTATCCAACACGGACAGACCGTTTCAGAGCGATTTTGCATCTGCGTTATGTTTCTGTCGCTTTCATGACAAATGACCATTTGATTGAGGAAAGTTTGTCTCTGTTCTTCATGTATTTTGAGAGCCAGGACAACCGCTGCTGTATGGAAGGCTCTTTGCGTCCGCCGGGATCCCCACTTCTAGGTTTTGGTCTTCATTCTAGTCTTCACATGTCAGTTACATAGCTTTTTTCCACTTCATGGAACAGGAAAGTTCCTCAGACTCCAAAGTATGGGCTATCTCCTGCCAGGAATTGGCAACCATTTGACAGTTTTTAATAAGTCCTCATAGAGGAATCATATGAGTGCTGATACTTCCTCACCTCTTCTGCCAGTTGCTTGTCAAAGCTGTTTACCATATACTCAAGTATAAGCTGAGTTTTAACTACCAAATTTCACAAAGAAACTATACCGCTGCCCCGTTCCTCCAGCTGAGCGTCTATAGATCCTCCGTGATGGAGCCGGTACGTGTCATAGCGGATCATAGCGGCACTTCATAGAGCCGGCTCTGATCAATCAGCATGTTAAAACTAATAACTTATTTGATTTCACTTTGTCCAAATTAAATATTTTAACCATTTGATAATTAACCAAGAAATGGCTCTAACACCGGTACCGGTAAACATGATATTTATTTCAGCATTACGGTAGCACTTACTGGCCGCTGCAAAATGTGCTTAAGATGTTTTGTCAGGAAATATCTCATTCTAAGGTATGATTTAATTAGTTTCCACGGATAGTGGTAATTGGTAGTATTTCCACGCTTGGAAATTTTGATCTGATTTGAATTACTGACTATAAGCTGACCTCCGATTTGTGTTGTGAAAATTGGTGAAAAAAACTCAGCTTATAGTCGAGTATATATATATATATATATATATATATATATACGGTAATATCACTGAGAACACACCAAAGCCCTAAAAGTGTCAGTTGTCAACTGAACTTTTGACAACATTAATTCAACACTTTTTTCATTGACTACCCAGAATGCATCTGTTCTAAGTACATAAAAAACAACTTGATTTTGCAAGCTGTCTATAAATGCTGCGGGCTGCAGGCTGCCCGCCACAAGTACATTTTCACCCTGTGGGAAACATTGTTGCAGTATAATGTACAATTAGAGTTCTACAATACAGGAGAATCAACACATCAGATGTCCCGCTCTCATTAAGCCCTGCCCTGTTTGTGCGGAAGTAGAGCAAACAACAAGGTTCACAAAAAACTTTGGAAACTTATTTCTTCATTTAAACCCTCGGTTGCAAAGTCTTCAAATAGCTTCTCAGTGCTACAGTGACAGGACATCATGAGAAAGAGAAATGCCTTGTGTGTTTGTGTCTTTGTAGTTCATGAGTGTGCATATCCATCCATCCGGTGGAAAAACACGTCTCCACAAAACTTTTCTTCTTCACTCTTCCACTCGGTGAGTATTTTACAACAGGGTGTCGTGAGGAACAAGGGCAAAGCTGCAGAGCTGTTGAGAAGATGTATGAAGGTATATGAACCCCTGGTCCTCACGTCTAAAACACTAAGTACTTCAGTCTGGCCGCTCACCTCCCCTCATCAACTGGGCTGAATACCAAACACGTCTCAGACAACAGGAGGAAAGGGGAGGGCTAGTGTGTGTTAGTGTGTGTGCGCGCATGTGTTTGTGGGTGCATGTATCCTAGGCCTCGTCTGTTAAATAGTCTTTCAAAAAGTCCTTGAGCTTACCTGCCAAAACTAGACCCAGCAATATACAAGGAGTTGTAAAACCTGCCAAGAGAGTGTGTGTTTGCGTGTGTGTCTGCCACAATGTCAGCCAAGGTACTAACACAGCTTTTATTCTCAGGCTTGGTCTGCTGCCATCTGAAGTCCTACCAAAAGGATGGATACATAACTGAAGGAGGGTGAGAGAGAAAGAGGGAAAGGCAGCCTGAGGAGGAGGAGGAGGAGAAGAATTAAATTTGGATAATTTGTAGATTTCATGCAGCACATACTTGAGCTGAAGCAGAGCCTGAGAGCCGTTCACCTTTAACACAAAATAACACACTAATGCACACGTATAGCTACAAACACAGAAATACACAAAAACTTTAAACTAAATTAAACACGTGCAAACAGAGGAGAGACAGTCCCCCTCCCCTTCTCTGCCTTAATGTCCCATCAACACAGCAATGTGAAGCTTGAGGCCATGGTGATAGCCAATCACAGGGGAGCAGGGAGGAAGCAGCTGGAATATGAGGAGATGGCATGTTGGAGATTAGATAGATACAGAGCATAAAAAAATGAGGAAGTTGGCTTGTTGTTCTGATTGCCATGACTGCTACAACTCTCTTATCTACGGTTTGTTACAACACACTGAAGATTTTTCTCTCTAAAATCTTTTTTCAGTTACTTCAGTTTCTTAAAATATGCTCTCGTCCTCTTTCACTCATATTCACTCTCTCACATGCACTCACTGTCTCCAGACAAGAGGGTCCATTGTATCTCCTAAGATGCCATGGAGTCCCAGACCCAGCATGCACAGTGTGTGTGTGTGTGTGTGTGTGTGTGTGTGTGTGTGTGTGTGTGTGTGTGTGTACCAGTTACAAAACAGCTGTCACATTCAGCCAGCACATGCTGCACAGCTGATCCTGACTACCTTCCCCATCAGCTTTCTTTTTCTCCCTGTTTTTCTTTCTTTGCCATTCTCTTCCTCTTTCCTATCTGCCTCCATCACACACAACATCAGTTTCACTTCTTCAATCGGCCTTGCTCTGATTCTTGTCACACACACACTCTGGAGATAAATCCCTCTCTTTCTCCTCATTCGTCAATCCTCCCACATTAGCCCTTTTGTCCAGACATAGTAGGAGTTGAGGCCTTGGGCCAAGTTCTAAGCACGCAAATTAATCTACATTTTCAAAGTGAAGTTTGGATTAAACAGAGTTTAGACAATTATGTGTGTTTTTTTTTTCTATCAGAATACTGTAGAGTAGATGTATATAAGGCAGTTAAAATATATAATATTGTGAATGATTTGTTTCAAATGCTAGTTCCTTTCAAACAAACCAAACTCAGTTCTGTTTTTACATGTTAACGCTGTTCATTAAGAAAGCATTATTTTTTAGCAACAGCCTGGGAGATTTTACACACACAATTACACACTAACTGTAAGCTTTTTGCTTCTGTTAGCTCTAATGGAGCAATTCAGAGTTAAGTGAGTTCTAAAGGCTTTGACAGGTGAACCAAGGTGAGGACCTGAAGCCCAGAGAAGATGCACTCAGCGCTTCAGCCTGTCCTCCATCTTCTAAAGAGGACTAAGTGCTTTTCCACCTGAAATTCTACATGACCTTTTGTTCACACAAAAACATTTCTGTCAAACCAAAGAAGGCTTGTTGTACATTTAAACAACTTCACTTTAAAGAGGAGAGGCCTTTAACTGCACACAAATCCCCCACAATGACTTCAGAAAGGATTTATCATGGATCTCACTGATCACATTTTATAGTTTCTAATATCAGCCATGCAAATTTAACTACAACCAAGACCATACCTCTAAAGCAGCTATCTTTGAAAATTAGAAATAAATTTCCATCTGAATATGCTATGAAATCATTTAGACAAATGCTGCTGGCTATACAGCACACTGACACAATCATACTGGAATTCGGCTGGTGAATATTCTGATACTTTAGACTTTTTTTTTTTTTTTCCTGCAATAACAAGAGCATCCAATTAAGAAGCTGTCAGGCCTTTTTTTCTCCAATCAAGATTGCAGCCCTAATTAACTTTTTTGAAACATTAATGAAGTTGTAGTAATCTGTGTTGTAAGCTTGGGTAATGCATTTCAGCTGACACTGTGACAGACACACACACACACACACACACACACGCACGCACACACACAAGATGACACACATTTCACTTTAAGTGTCTTGGAATTGCTCAGCAGTCATTCCTGGCATTGTGTAAAACCTCCCTCTTGTCTCGCTAAGACATATTAGCAAACATGCACATACACACACACACACATGCGGACACACAGCTATGTTAATACCCCATCAGAATGTGTTGTAACCTGACTAACAGACCCCCTGGTCACCAGGTTTGGTAAACAAAGCAAGCTCACCTCTAATGACCAGGCAGGATCTAAAGCTGTGTGTGTCTCTCGCCCTCTCTCTCTCTCTTTCTCTTGAACTCTTCNCCTCTCTCTCTCTCTCTCTCTCTCTCCCTCCCACACCTTTCCACCCTTTTCAAATAATACACATAGAAACACCTCCACCACTAATGGGTATAAAGCAGCTTGTTGCTCACTGTTGTTATCTCTTAAATTGTTTCTCAAAACAAACAAGTGTGCAGACAGGATCCCAGAAAACAATGTAAGAACTGCTGCTTCAAGTCCCAACCTGACACTTTGTTGAGTGACACGCCTAAATAAATGTGAAATAATTGTGCACAGTATCTTTTAGGGCTCTCAGATCTGAGGTAGACAAAAGGAGGGAGCGAGAGGCAAGCGTTACGAAAGCTACCTAGCAGAGGGAAGCCAGCACTGGGTGTCGTTTGGGGAAATGAGCCGGGTAATTTTTAGTCGAGTCACACGAGTCACCTGTGCTTCCACCGCTCAATAAAAAGTAAAAACACAAAAGTAAAACCTTCTATCACAGAATGCTGCAGTTAGATTCTACTCACTAAAGTACAGCTTGGAAACTGATGATCTGCAACAGTGTGCAGCGTTTCCCACAGGTTGAAAATTTATTTGTGGCGGTGGGCAGGCATGCCGTATATCTCTCAAACAGAAATATATATCTAACTATAAAGACAGAAGTCTCTGTCTGTGGCACCAACATCTCTAGAATCCAGCACTGTATGAAGCTGATATTCAGCAGGTTTATTGCTCAGGACCCAAGGACGAGCAGCGTCACATGTGAAGTTGTTTGGATGACAGGTTCTTGAATTGAGCTGTGCCTGTAAAAAGTAGTCCGCATGCGGCAGGATACGCTCCAGGCGCGGCAGCATATGCTCTGCTCCACGGGCACTAATGGCAGGCTGTGGCACACACCCGGTCTGAACAGGCATGTTTTGAATGGGCACTGCACTAGTATACAAAAATAGAAATATACATGTCGCAGTTCATTTTCTCACTGTGTGTGTGTGTGTGTGTGAGACAGCAGGTCGCAATTGTATTTTTTTAAAGATTGGGTCATCCTGCGAAACCTGAGTGGGTCTTCATTTACCTGGGCGGGCAGCCCAAGTAAAGCCTATGTATGGGAAACACTGGTGTGTGACGGTGTGAGTGTGAGTGGAATGCCTTTGTGTGTATTAGCACCTACTTTTTAGGACGGGACTGAATTCTAATACAGTTATTACCAAAAATAGAGTCTAGGGAACCCCAGGAGTCTGTGGGAGGGTTTAAATGGGGCCAGATTAAAGACACAAAGTTATCTCAACCATTGACTATCCATCTACACTTGATTAAGCTAAACAGGTGTGGTTAGTGCAGGGAGAGATGGAAAATATGCAAAGCTTTGATATTCAAGGATCAGCACTGAGAACCACTGATTTAAACTAAATATAAACAAACAAACAAAACAATGCCCTCTTGCAAAAATAGGGTGAAGAAAATGACTATTTATGGGTATGTTTGAACAGAAGAGTCTGACAAGAAAATTTTGGAAACTCTTGCAATCTTTCACACTGTCATNGGTATGTTTGAACAGAAGAGTCTGACAAGAAAATTTTGGAAACTCTTGCAATCTTTCACACTGTCATTCTGTATTACAATATATACAGTATTTGCAATTTTAATGCATTACAACTCACACAAAATGCCATGTAAGCCCTGCTAGTGTCACTGCAGTTATATTCTACAGTTTATTCGCCAAATGTGCTGCCATACAGTATCTACTTGAAGGTATGATAATATCCATAATATAATTAATATCACCACCACAAACCACATGCTGTAAACTGGATACTCCTAACTCAGTTATGTTTCGCTAGGTCATGTTTAAAGGTATAGGTAAACACATACCTGTGGCCATACATTAATTAGTTTTATTGATGACATGTAAGAAATGTCATTCATCACCTTATTTCCCACAGATACTGCTAAGGAACTATATTGCTTGGCGGAAGAATATTTGAACAACTTTGTTTTATAAATATGTTACTCTATCCGAGATTTAAAATGAATATGCCAACACTTGTGCTGTACTTTAGTATAATTCCATTTTGAATCACTCACTTAAAAGCAATGTCAGTATTTTTGCTATTAGGCGTATTATATTTTTCGCTATTCTAATTTCTATTACAGTCTTGCTCGATTTTCTCCTTAAAGACTTTGCACTTTGAGCTTTGCAGTGGTAATAAAGTTGCATTGGACTGAAGTGAATGACTGTCAGTAATTTCAGAAGACATTAATTCATCTAAACTCACCTCTGCTATCAACTTACCATTGCTCTTGTCTTAAAATGTTGCACCTGGCGGTTATGCGGTGTTTTACCTCTGAGTTGAAGGCGCTGTCTTCCTCCGCTCCGCGCGTGCCGAGCGCACACAGCCACAGCGCGAGGAGGGTCCGTCTCCACAGCAACCAGTAGCAGCTGTCCCGCGAGGAGGAGGAGGAGGAGGAGGCGGCCATGGCGCGGCACGAGCGAAACCAGCGGTTCGGTTCACTGTCACTTGGTCTTCTGTGAGTTTATTTTGTCGTAAACTGTGTTTCGAAGGTAATGAACCCCGATAAAAACCTACAATAAAGTATTCCCGGAGATGAACGCAACAACAATCGTCGACAGTTACACCTTCATCACTGAAAACAGCCGCAGATTTACAGCCAGAGCGCCACTACAAACAGACCCCCATAAATGTCGGTGAGTTGTGGTCTCCGCTCACCGACAGGCTCTTGGAGTTTCTGTCCCGCTGACACACGTCTCACCTTTCTTTAGGTAGTGTGCTGTGTTATCTGGGGCGGGCGTGTCCCACGAGACCGCATGTCTCATTTAATTAACATTAAAGTCTTTGTCTAATAAATTAGCCTTTACAAGACAGCCATAAAGGCTATTTCAATATGTCTGCTATCAGCAAAGTGGCTCTACACAAACGCTTTAGTAAATCATTAACTGCTAACATATTCAAATCCAGTCCGATAA
Source organism: Lucifuga dentata (assembly GCA_014773175.1). NCBI lineage: Eukaryota > Metazoa > Chordata > Actinopteri > Ophidiiformes > Bythitidae > Lucifuga > Lucifuga dentata. The sequence goes on from VXCM01005377.1 coordinate 25,583, forward strand.
CAATCTCCTTTTGCCATAAAGCCCAACGAAGTGCTGTCAAGTTTCATTATACGTGATATTAACCCAACCGAGAAAGTTACAAAAAATATAGGAGCTGCCGAACGGAACAGCAAAGTTCACCGCACTTGACGGACCTCTCAGCGGAACCGCGACCACTTTACAGATTTATTTGATGTTTCGTTGCCTTTTAGATCCAACGTTTTTCTTTTTCCCCAGAGGAAATCTTCCTGGAAGCCTGAGCTGCTATCAGTCCTGTCCGGAGTCAGCGGACCTGTCTTCTTTCTGCCGGAGCGGGACGGACAGCGGCGGGCTGCTTTGCTGTTTCTGCGCCTTTAACGGAGACGCTGTTTGTCAAGACGTCCAGCACGGAAATCACGTGTTCCGGTCAGCACTTTCAAAATAAAAGTCAAGGAGACGAACACGTGACTAATCTGCTGTTATATTCAGCATATCCATTCCCCAAAAAGTGACTAACTTTATGCTGTAATTTTGATGGTAGATTTGTTCCGGTGGTGTCTCGGCTTTTTATGGCGGAATTGACGCAGCTGACCGCTCTTATCAACCGGACGGAGGTGGAAGTGGGAAGAAGCAAAGAGAGAGCCCGAGACAAATATCCCCCCTCCCCCCCCTTTTATTACACACACACACACACACACACTCACACACAATATTGTTAGATAAAAACATGATAATGTAAATATAATATATAATGTATATAATATTAAAAAAGAAGCCTGAAATCTTGGGGTCATTTTTGATTCTAATCTTTCTTTTGATGCTCAAGTGACCAGGGTGACACAGTCGTGTTTTTTTCCAATTAAGGCAGATCACCAAGATTAAATCATTTCTGAGCTTCAAAGATTTGGGAAAAGTTCACGCCTTCATTTCCTCCAGGCTCGATTATTGCAATGCACTTTATTCTGGTATCAGCAAAAGAAATATCCATCGGCTGCAGCTAATACAGAACGCTGCTGCTCAGGTTTTAACTCAGTCCAGAAGAAGCGACCACATCACACCAGTCCTTGCTGCCCTTCACTGGTTGCCAGTCAGTTTTAGGATTGATTTTAAGATCTTATTGCTTGTTTTTAAAGNCTGCCCTTCACTGGTTGCCAGTCAGTTTTAGGATTGATTTTAAGATCTTATTGCTTGTTTTTAAAGCCTTACACAATCAGGCAGCTGCTTATATATGTGACCTTTTAACTTTTTACAAGCCTGATGGCAGTCTGAGATCCTCTGACAGGAATCTTTTGGTGGTTCCCAAATCCCACCTTGTTACTAAAGGCAATCGCGCTTCTGCTATTCGTGCCCCTAGATTATGGAATTCCTTACCGGAGGACCTCAGATTGGCTCACTCAGTATCTTCTTTCAAGACTGGTCTCAAGACATATTTCTATCCTATGGCCTTCCTGTAACTGTGGAAACTGTTTTTATTATCGGCTTAGTTTATTCTCTTATTTTATTTGTTCTATGGTGTGGTTTAAATTGTTTTAATTGTCATTTCATTGTGCCTGTTAACTTTGCTATATTGTTAAGCACCTTGTAACTTTGTTTTGAAAGGTGCTATACCAATAAAGTTATTATTATTATTATTATTATTATTATTATTATTATTATTATGTATGATAAGGTAACAAAGTCATTATTAATGACCGCAGATGAAAGCAGTTTTACATGCACATGCAGACAAGTGCACACATACACACTAGCACACAGCGCAAACTACACATGTAACTGCATCATATCAATCTTTGAAGTCTATATGAGCTGAGGCTGTCTTTTCTTGTTTTAAAACTGAAATAAAGCTTGTGGTAGCCAGCATGTGGCCAGGTGAGGAGGAAGCACCTGTCATCACTACAGATGGGTTGATAACACAGCAAAGAATGATCCCCAATCCTCAGGAAGTTCCTCTCATTTGCTCTTTTTCTGTGTGATAGGGACTGTGGACAGACACGTCTACAGATTCCACCAGTGGATCTCATTTTCCAACCCACAGAGGCAAAATGAAGGAACTACTTATTTGTGTACCAGCCATACACTTCCAGGATTTAACTTCCTTTTTCATTTTGTGTCATTTCACCTTCACTGAGCTATCACAATGAAGAGGGATGGAAAGAGTGGGAGAGGGTGATGGATGGATTTAAACCCCTGACATTACAGTATGTGTTTTAGCTCTCCAAGTCACCAGAACATCAGAAAATAAGCTTTGCAGTTTTTTGTTTTTTTTTTGTTTTTTTTTGGCAGTTCACTATTTTTGCAGTTATCGTTGCTTGGTATTGCAGTACCATATAACATCCAAATAGCTCACTTATCTTTGTGGCCTGAAGTTACTACAGGAGAAGAGGTCTGCAGTCTGCTGAACACATACAATGGCAGCCACTGGCACATCCTCCCTGAAGCACATTTACTCAGTGTATTCTCATACATTTCTCATACATTTGTGAATGTTCGAAATGAAATGAAAAGAGAAGACACATTTTTATGCAATTTCACTTGGGGGGTGGAAGAAAAAGTGCAGCAGTAGATCAGCAGTCATTATGTTAAAAAGTATTTGACACATCCCTTTCTCTGCAGACTGGAAAACAAACGTCATACCAGCATTAAGTATAGCATGGAACCACTTTTGCTGACAATTTGTAATGCTGCATTCACATACAGAAAGGACTTGTTTTATTACCTAGGTTTTCCCCAGTTTGTCATAAGAGTCGACACCTGCAGCGTGACTCACTCTGCATTCTGCTTCACTGGGCTCTTTTATCCAAGTGAGCAGTGTGTGACGGCTCGTCACAGGTACAATCAAACCTCAGAGGCTAACCAAGCCCCTGTTAACATCAGCCAGTCATCGTCTGCCCACTTATCTCTGCTGTCCCTCCGGCATCAACAAGCCAAACAAAGACAACCCCTTGCTAATAGACATTCTCACTGACATTCTTAAACAGTATTTCATTTTTATTCTTTACATGGTAAATAAAAACAAAATTTGCAAAATATCACCACTCACAAATCCAGACTAATGGTTCTAGTCGTAACAGAACAGGACACAATTTAAATGTTGGTAATGATGATATACATTTAGATTGAACAATATGAGTATATGAGTATGGCAACAGTGTCATTCACTGCATGCAGAAATGAGAGATTCTATTTTCATTTGTTCTCTATAGGCTTTGCTGGCAGCTGGCAGAAAGGCCACCTGCAAGTCCAGCTTGTAAAGTTGCAGATGGACAAAGCCCAATGTGTATGGGTAAGAAAAGACTAAATGTCAAAACACAAGCAAACACACACACACATACACACACACACACACACACACACACACACACACACACACACACACCAGTGCCATGGAATGCATTTACAATGTCACTAGCTACAGGTGATCCGTAAACACATTTATCAGTATAAAGAGGTGACTTGGAGGAAAGTTATGAGGGTGTTAGTCTGGGTACCAGACACCACACACTAATGTGTTTGCTGCCTTGTCAAACAGGCATGGCAGGGGACCGGTGGGTTTAATTCCATCTAATGAAAAATAAATAAATTAGTGAACAGGTTAGGGTTGTTTAAAAAAAGTTATACTGAATAGTTACAGCAAAAAGAGACAAGAAGTACAGGAGTTAGAGGAGGATACCATGTAGTGTGCAGGGTCCAGGCTTCACTTAAAGGACCATACCACCATTTTGCATGTTTGAGCCTAATATATTCAATTTTCATAAACATAACGTTACTGACAATCATTTCCCAAAGCATACTACTGGAACAGTGAATTAAAAATGTTTTTCCTACACTGTAAACCCAAATTAGTTCAATCTACTCAAAATATTTGTGGGAACTGATTACCTAAAAAAAAAAAAAAAGTTGAGTTTCCAAACTTAATAATTTTACTTTTATTCAATTCAATAAAATTGAGTTTACTGTATTCAAGTAATTTACTTACTCCTGAATTAAATATTTTTGGTTGCATACTGATGTAGTTTGCTATTGCTACTTTAATAAACTAAGTTAAGCCAAGTCATTTGTTTTAAGTTTAAATCAATTAAAACTAAAATTATTTAAAAACAGGTTCAGAATCACAGTTACTCAAAAATGCATTTTATTACTTTTTTTTTTAATTTAGCCTTTGTTTATGCAGTAGCTCATTGAGCATCGAATGCTGTTCTGCGGGAATGCCCTGCTCACACACCTATCAGTGTGTAAAGAGTGTAGAGGAAGACTTCACAGTGAACAAAGTGGAAACACTTTGCTCAGTAAAAAGTCCCTCATTTAAAGCTCATTAAAGCTTCAACAATAAGAGGGTGACATCATCAGAAACTGACTGTAGAATACAACAGGGAGGTCACTAACAGAAAACACACTCTCTCTGATGGTTACACACCTAAAAGTAGAAAACATTCAAATGTAACTCAAACTGCTACAGCAACAAATAAACTTACACAAAGCTATAACATTCACAAAAAGGATTATAACAGATATTTCCAACAGAAATATTTCCAACAGAACTAGAACTCAAAGCACGTAACGATGCTGCAAGGTATGCTGGGAGAATCAGAGCAGAGTCACATGTGTCATTTAACTCAAAACAATTGATCATTAGTACACTAAACCAGACTAAACTCCTGCAAGAGTTGACAACTTAAAGATTCTTGGAGATTTTAAGTTGTATTAACTTTTGCAGGGTTTTTGAGTATTCCTTATTCAATTTTTCTGAGTGGTTTGTACTATTGGGATTTACAGTGTAACTTCCAGACTTCCATTGGTTTCAGTTCATTCTGCTATTAAAATCAACTTGTTGATACTTGAAACATTNTGTGGTTACCTGGGCACCAGGTGAGAATGATGTGAGTCTGTGAGCAGGACGTTCCTGTAAAAGAGCTTTTAATGCTCAGCAAACTATCCTGAATAAAACAAAGGTTAAAAAAAAACTACACTTAATTTTAATATTTATATGGATTGAGCTACATTTACTCAAAAATATTGAGCCAAACTAACTAAACGTGTTTAAGTTTACTCAGCATAGGTCTGTTTGGACTGACTAAGAAAATTTAAGTGAAATGGACTCAGTTTGTTTTAGCTAAAACTACTAATTTAATTTCACTAAAATTACTTACAAATATTAAATACAGTCAACTTAAAAAATAACAAATCTAAATGAATTTATTTCGTGCAACCATTTGACATAAAAATTAAGTAAATCCAAAGTAGCATTTTTATCAGGGCATCCCTAACTTAAACACAAGGGGACACAAGTACTGACCAAGCCACGTTTGCCATTTCACGATTTTTTTAGTTACAGNTTAAACACAAGGGGACACAAGTACTGACCAAGCCACGTTTGCCATTTCACGATTTTTTTAGTTACAGATTTCTGTTTTTGCCTTAGATTTACACTGATGAGATAAAAGGATGAACCAAATAAAAAGATGACAATCACTGTTTGGAAAAATGAATTACCCACAAACAACTTGATTTGCTGAATGCTACTGCCCTCTAATGGTGGCAGTAGTGACATGCAACCATAAACTAAGTGATGGTGTAATGATGGTGTAAGTGATCAGTTCTCTTTAAAATCCTCAATAAAAGCATGAATTATGACTAAGTTTCTAAACTAGTGGACTTTTATGAAATGGGCTGTATGATGCATAATGTGGTTTAGGATTTATGTGAGAATAATTTACTTTAGATAGAGNTGAAATGGGCTGTATGATGCATAATGTGGTTTAGGATTTATGTGAGAATAATTTACTTTAGATAGAGAGGAGAGAGAGCTTCCTCTTCTGTCTCTGAACATCTATTGCTTTTTTTAGAGAACTTCCTCATGAAGCAGAAGCCACAGGCTTCCTGTGTTCACATCGCTGTTACAGCACAGAAGCTTTCAGCTAAATGGTTTTTTTCTTTTTTATTCATATATGGATAGAAATTAAATATATTGTTGGAACCCATCTATCTATTACGACATAACACTTGTTAAACCTTTTTGCTGCTCTTCAGTGTTTCTGTGTGAAGCTTGACTGTGATGACTTTTTTGCATGTTCGAAGCAGAGTCTGCCAAAAACGTTTTAAGTTTGTTTGCAAAAACGTATAACCAGTATTTATTCAATTTAATTAAAATCATGCTTTGATTGTGCATTCCAGGCAATATGGTTCAAACTGACATCAAACTTAAATAGAAAATAATTAACCGTTTAAGCTCGACAAAAGGAAAAAAACGAGAATTTTTTCATTAATTGATTTCTCTTTAATATCATATTGAAAACATTGCTGTATACCGACACTTGCTGTAATTTTAGTTCATGTCATCCAAAAAAGTCTGGAAAAATGGAGAGGCGCATGTTAAACATTTCGTCATGCCAGCCGTATGGCCTCATAACATGCATGATCACTGATGTGTTGCTGTAATACTGATGTGTTGCTGTTTGTCTTATTTAGGAAATGATACTTGACTATTATTATTATTATTATTATTATTATTATTATTATTACAACCAGTGATGTAATTATTGAATGCAGCAGAATAAATAGAGTTAAAACAGAACACCGGAGCCAAGTTGCAACTTGTGTTGCATTACTGACAACCATTTTCCAACACACACTGGAGCTATTAAATATATATATATATATATATATATATATATATATTCTTTTTTATTTATTTATTTATTTTTTTTCTGACCTTCATTGATTTCAGTATGTTCCAGTAGCTATAAAAGTAAATATGCACGTGAAAGGTGCTCAACTAAATAATCGATCACAGCGAATATAACATCTATTTTGTGTTGAAGTAACTTTATTTCACTGATCCAACACAGAGCTGCACGGAAGACAACGTACACCTCCGCCAGGGAATATAGTCCCAGGAAAACACGGCTTTTACCGAGAAATTAAAGTAGCCGTGTCTTTTACAGTCCAGCATTAAGTGTTAGAAAGTGAAACATTGCATTCTAAGGTCTGTATCACCTGGACATTGGATTTTGAAAGATTAAGAGATTTGAAAAAATAACAAGAAAATTAAAATACAGTTTTATGATTTGGATAAAAGTTGTCAGTAACATAACGTGTATACAGGCAGTATTTATTGAGCTGCAAGTTTGGTGGTATGGTCCTTTACTACAAATATACTACAACTGATTATTAAAAGATGCACTACTGCTTGATTTTTACATTGTGCTTTATGTTTCTCAGAGGAAGCATCCAAATCGCTCACTTTTGACCATAGAAGACACCAGCCAGTCTGAGACAAATGAACCTAGCTCATCTGAACAAGGACAAGGACAAGAGGCCTTGCATCCTCCCTTCAAACAAGCAAAATGTGAACTTGGACACAGCAAAGTGCAGTCAGTAGACTAATATTTGAATTTGTGATTGATGATGTTAGGTCTTTCTCGGTTGAGCAGCCTTCATTCAAAAAACTACAGTTTCTTTGGTATGACATGTCACTGGATTGAGGGAGACAGTTTGGACAGGAAATCTGCAGCACTGGCCTGTGCATGATGACCACTTGGAGCAGGTCCTCCTCCTTCGTTATACCAGAAAGTTTTGCCCAAAGCTAGATTCTGATTAAATGTACACTGCCTGCCCTGCCTGAGGTTCCTCGCAACATATCAGACTCTCAGATCAGTCCAGTGACTGTATCTGAGGATCCTGCAGAACTCCTGCTGACAGAGCAGCAGGAACCAAAGCGTCCACACAAAAGAAGCTGCTGTGCTTCCTCTCCAGGAAGCTTCTGCAACATGACGCCACAAATGTCGCAGGTCTCAACTTCCAGTTTTGTAGTCCAGCTTCCAGAAAAAGGTCCACTGACCCTGTTCATGGACCAGCAGCAGGAGGCTGCAGTACCAGCAGCTTCTTACCAGCAGGAACCAGTTCAGAGTCCTGGAGGATCCGCCGTCCTCCAGACACCCCAATTACTGAAAGTCCAGCCCTGTAAGGTGAGAATCATCAGAAATCTGTGTCAGGACAGAGAGCTCAGACTCTCTGAGCCTCAATCTCTCTCTCTCTCTCTCTCTCTCTCTCTCTCTCTTGCATGCACACANTTTTTTTTCTGTGGTTAATGTTGCGGTAGTGTGTTTCACTGTCCTCTCTCTCTCTCTCTCTCTCTCTCTCTCTCTTTCTCTCTACCTCTCTCCAGTTGACATCGCAGACGTCACATGGCTTCCAGGGTCAGACAAAAATCCAAGAAGCGAAGAAATGCTCGTCGCAGTCATTAGTGAAAGTGAGCGGCCTCTCCCACATTTTTGACATGAAAATCCTCCTTAAATTTTAAACTGTTTTTTTTTTTAAATGCTTGTTGTGGTCTTATTCCATACAGATGTATTCTAGACAAACCTTACATTAAAGAAGTTTTTGTAGAGAGTTGACCTCTTAGTTTTGGGATTGAGTATATAGACATGCTTCACCTCCAACCAGAGAGGTGGAGCCGCTGAGTGAAATCAGCTACTGTCACTAAATAATCTGCTCCAAATAATCTTGGTTCTCTCTTGAAATGATGGATCAGATCTACTTGCAAAGTATCCTGCTGTATTCTTTAACAGGGTGACAAAAGCTTTCAAATCGTTCTGCTCGGCCGCTGACATTTGAGCCTGCGCTGACATTTGAGCGTTAACAACTGAAATAACAAAAACAGAGAACTTATCTGTTCAAGTTCATCAAGAGGGGGAAACGTGAAGATCCATCTTTACTTTGGTATCCCAACCCGCCTATTCACATTGTTTAGGAGTTGGTATATGCAGAATTTGGGTCAGATCGTGAGTTAGCATGACGGTGGAGGCAAAAATAGCGTTTTACATGCCTGGCTCTGACTTTTTATGATCTGATCGTGAAATTCAGGCTAGATCTCATGAACACTTATAAGATCTGCTCATGAAAGATCTTAACACAGAACATGAAGACAGAACACAGAACTGTGAGAAAGCTCCTCACCGCCCATCATCTCTCCACTTGAGTTTTATTGTTTCTCGATTGTTTAAACATGCTCCCTGAAACTACAGCTCAATTTCTCAAAACTCGAAACACAAAACTTGCAAGAGTTAACTATTTTGTCAAAACGCCACAAATCTCCTGCAAAATGAAACGATGCGCTGGAAGTCATGTTTTCTCTTCTCAGAATCAATTCTTTCCACCAAAATGACACACACAGCATCATATGAATATCTCTGACAGAGCAGCAGTTAAACACTACTGTGATAAATTTAAAACACTGCCATCAAAATACTGTTTATTTATGTTTTGGCTTCATGAGGCCATGTTACATATAAAATTGTGTAGAAATTGTTTCCTTTTTCTGCTTTTTTTTAAAGTTTAGAGTTTTTGGTCCCAAAATAGGTTGAAATTTTATGTTACATATAGTATAAAGACTGTTGCCGTATTACTGTGAATAACAATACTGTGAATATATCATATAAATATTGTATCAGAACAGAATACGATGCATATTTTTCCTGTCCAATCAGCTTCAACGGATCTAAACTCACAGCAGCTTCCAGAGTCGTATGTAAACTTATAGTGATGCTGCAGCGTTTTAGAGTTCTGATACACAAACGTGACCTATTTTAGTCAAACTCACAGTAATTATTATACCAGTAAATAAAAACATACAGTAAGAACAGGTTTAGATGTAATGATGAAATCAGTGACAAATACACAAAGGTAACAAAGCAAATATTTGTCGCTGTAAGAAACAGATCTACATGTAAAGCAGTCCTCCTCCTCCTCTTCCTCATCATCTCCACACAGCTCCATTTTTTTCCTGACACAGCAGAGGTCAGAGGTCACTGAGGCTCTTTATGCTCTGATACATTAAGTGGTTTGCTAATGGAGTTTGAACAGGTGAGAAGTGAGTCAGACTAACAGGTAATCAGGGTGTGGCATTTTGAAGCGTTCTGTGTGCTAAATGATGTGATTTGTGTTTAGTTTTGCAAAAATGTGATTTGAATTGCTATTTGAGTGAAAAGAATGACATTATACTTATAGTTTAGCTGTCTGGAGTCTTGTTGTTGATACATGAGCTTCTAGTTTTCAGAATTCCAGTTGTTTTGTGTATACAATGGAGAAACAATTGGGGAAAACTGTGCTACCTAGCTAGATATTACTAGCTAGCTAGCTAGATATTACTCTCTACTCTATTTCTCTCATTAAATAAAAATAAATAACACAATAGTAGGCATAAAATAAACAAATACATGATTTTATGTGTTCTGAATAAATTTAATCATGCTTAAGTCTGTGTGTGTTTATTATAGTGTGTTTGTTTGTTGGTTGCTATGGTGATCAGAGGGTTTAATATAGTGTTGGACTTAGGGTAATCATTACTATACTACTACTACTACTACTAAAGATCAAAGCAGTATGTAGGCTATGTGCTGTCCCACAGCATTGATGCTAGCTAGCGATGCTAATGCTGCGTTCGACAGACCTCGGAACTCGGATTTTTCCGACTTCTTACTTGGAAAAATGCGTTGGAACGGCACTTGAACTTGGAGCTCCGCCAGGGAAACCCGGATAAAATGATCTTACCGAGTATGACGTCACTCAACATGGCAGCGCAGCTTTGTGAATGGAAATGATCAGCTAACAGGCAAATAAAGTATTTTTTCTTATGTGAAATTGAAATAAAAAGATCAAAATATGTCACCATGGTAACTATCCAGTGTATAATAACTGTTGCCATTGATATGTAAGTGTGAATAATTTCATATTACTATTCTGCACAAATGTTTAATACTGTGGTTATTGTCGTTATAAAACAACACAACCAAACAGTCCTGTAATCTAACTTTACTTTAGTTAGCATTTATTGCTAAGTTTATTTAATCTTACAGTGTTTATTGGTGTTCAGCCATGACTTTTTGCTTACATTTGGCTGGAACGGTTTGAGGTCGGAAGTCGGAACTTCCGACTGGGAAAAATATGATTTCCGAGTGAACTCGAACGCCGCATAAATCAGCAGTCACAGCAGCTGTCTGACATCCAGGGCTACTGCTGCGTTCAAGGTACTCGGAAGTTTGGATTTTTCCCAGTCGGAAGTTCCGACTTACTTCCAGCCAAATATTAAAAAAAAAAAAAAAAAAAAACATGGCTGAACACCAATAAATACTTCCAGATTAAATAAACCTGGTAATAAATGCTAACTCTAACTCTGCTAACTTCTCCTGATGATCATGTTCTGTCATTATGGCTCACTGTGAAAAAATAGTGACTACCACTGATTTAGAAGATGCATCACAGAAACTGTTTCTGAATAAATTGATTCAGGCAGGTTTATGAGGGAATAGGAGTCTTGCCCTGACAACCATTCTTTAACAGACTCTAAATTAAGTTTCTTTTTTTTTTCACAACCAGTTTCTCCTCCAGCCTCTTTTAAGTCTGCCTACACCTCTAAATGAGCCTGGTTCAGAAGGTGTGAAACATACTTGCGCCATTGATATCCGCTCACGGTATAACTAACGCTTAGCCGTCGAGGCATTAGTTTCTAAACGTTTTTTTCTCTGTGGTACAGAGATTTTTATTTATTTTTATTGAAAGCAGACGTTACATTCCTCCAAATTAAAAAGGAAACTTGTAAATGAAAAACACTTTTTTAAAAAAAATTTCATTTGAGCATTTTCAGTAAACAAAATACATGTTCAAACCCATTGTTTCAAGAATAAATTCATGCACACCGTTCCAGACAAGTGACATTTGGAGAGGTACGGCATTTTTCAACTTATAAGCTAAAACATCTTCCATCAATGTAGATGCAGATGCACAACGCACAGAAGATCAGAAAGGTTAAGTTCGCCACATGGCCAACTGTCTTTCAGATGTTCGCACACGCCACACATTATTTGATCAAAAGGCGAATGTGTATCGTCAGCCAAAAGCTTGACGTCTTCCATCCAGCGGCTCTCGGTGCGGGCCTTCCTACCCATCCGTGAGCTGATTCAAGTTAGCTAATCATTCTAGGTTCACGCTATATGAAGGTTGAAACAGTTTTGTTTGACACCTGCATCGCAACTGCATTTTCCAACAGAGCGGTCATTTCCTGCAGTCACAGAGAAGTGGTAAATCTGTCCAATATTCATTTGAGACAATTCCCCATGATAATTCAGAAAAGTTTGTTCTTCATCCGATGTTGTACACCTGAGAGTTTTTTTCCAATATGTAAGAAGTAACTGCAAAACCCGATTTAAATGTTATAAAATGAGAGACGGTTTTTTTTGCTGTTACAGAGATTTTTTGAAAGATGACTGATACCACGTCTCATATCAGACGGCTGATATCAGATGACTGATATCAGACGGTGAAGCATCAGTCGGTTAATGATGGCAGGATCTGTTGGTAAAGTTCAGTCAGGCCAATTTCCTGAAACTCTGCATTCAACTCTGACATCGACTCGTATTCCTTCACCAGAAAACCATGGAGACTGGGGAGGGAAGAGAGAGAGAGAGGTGATTACAGGAATCTGTATTTCTGTTACACCAGCATCATGTGTCTGTCATTCATACTCATGTTGACAGGAGGAGGATGAAGAGGATGAAGGCGTTTCACTGAGAATCTTCATCATTCTCTCTTTGCATTTCCTGCCTGAAGAATCGACGTCGACCTTCACAGTCTTTAGGAGGCGAAAGAACTCCTGAGGAGACAAACGTGCCACAACATGAGAGACAACAAACCAGTAAAACTCATTAAAACCACTCATGTCGTGACGTCGCCACCAATTATTGAGCTTGAACTTCAAAACGGTTTGTTTTATCTGCAGCAAGATTTTCTCCAAATTACGTACTGATATCTTTTTACAAGGCTTCTTCATCAGTATTATTTCAAATTTTCCATTTAAGCTTACACTATTTGGTCATTTCCAACCTGACTCCAATCTAATAACTAAATACTATAAAATGAATAGCAGCAGATTTTTTAAAAAATCCTGTAATTTTCCATTTTTGAATAAAATGATCTTGAAAATATTAAAACTGTTTTTAAAAGATCCCACTGAATGTCGCAGCTGATTTCTTATTTCCTAAAATGCTAAAAGTCTCAAAAAGACATTATAAACAAAATCACAAAAAACAGTTTTTGAAGGTATTTTACATAAATATATAGATTCTAATTCACACCATTTGCAGCGGTAACTTATTTTATTGAAGCTTAATAAAAAGGAGGAACACAAACAGTCTGTATTAGTATTTGAGTTACTTCTGCACTGCGTAATGTTTAGCTTTAGATTTGAAATTTAATATATTTTTGGGTTTAGCTTTAGTTTTCACCATATATGCATAGTGATTTTTCAGATTTGCTCAGATTTTAAAATGCATTGTGTAGTTTAGCATAGGATTACTAAGACTCTGAAGCCGCTACGGTAAATTAATTATACGAGTAATAGTATGATAATAAGATTAATAATAATAATAATAAGAAAACAATTATAATAAATAAAAAAATAATCTTAAATTATACAACACACTGATGTATCTAATCACAGGTCTCTCTATCCAGAGTGTGTGTGTGTGTGTGTGTGTGTGTGTGTGTGTGTGTTACCTGACTTGGCACTCTAGGCACACCTATACTTGTGTTTAAAACTACTACTGCAACAAAAAGGTGCTAACAAAACGCTCACCGGCTCTCCCGGTTTTAAATGTGTTGTCACTATTTTTGTGTTACGAATCATCTATCGACAGCGTGCAAATGGCAAACAAATCTTTTCCTCTTTATCCGGTAATCACCGGATAAATCAGCACGTTTTGATAGTTTGTGCTGCAGAGATGCAGCGGAGGCTTGTGGGTTTTCAATGGTGTAGTTCAGCTTAAACATCAGCAGGTGGAGCAACAACATTAAGTTCCAACAACCTCACTAACTACAAAAAGAAACTGTACCATGAAGAAGTGATGAATTGATTAACTGATGAATTGATGAAATGAATAATTGATGAAATGAATAATTGATGAATTGATGAAATGAATAATTGATGAAATGAATAATTGATGAATTGATGAAATGATTAACTGATGAAATGAATAATTGATGAATTGATTGATGAATTGATGAAATGAATAACTGATGAATTGATGAAGTGATTAACTGATGAAATGAATAACTGATGAATTGATTACTGATGAATTGATGAACTGATTAATGAAAAGCTGAATTGATGAAATGATCAACTGATGAATTGATTAGCTGATGAATTGATTAATTGATGAAATTAATAACTGATGAATTGACGATGGTACCTTGACATTGCGTCTGGCTCCCTGCAGCACGATCAGTATGTGTCCTCCCAGTAAAAACCTTCCGGTCAGCTGGAGCTGCAGGCTCCAGCGCCGCAGCAGCCCCATGTAACGATTACGAGACCGGACATGATCCAACAACAGCACTGCAGTCCACTCTTCCTCCTCTTTCCCTCCTTCTTTCACCTCCTCCTCCTCCTCAGCTGCTCCGCCCTCTGTCACCTCCACACACTCCTATTGTGAAACAGTACACATCACATTACAAATGCTCCAACCATTTATGATTTCAGTATGTTTTATTCTGTCTTGTTCGTTGTAAGAGAATTTACACTGTGCACTCCCATAAAGCTTTAACTGATTTTTACCTACACATTTCAATCTGATCTCATTTTAGTTTTCATCATCTATTGTACTTAACTTACTTTTAATAACCCTCTTCTTGTTTTTTTATTCTTTGCTGTATTCTGGTACTATTTGCCACTGCAACAATCAAAATGCATTAAAGGGGCAACTGACATTCCAGCTGTTGTCTTTAGAATAAACGCAGCTTTTTAAAAGGCAACAACAACAACACCATGTGTGACACACACGTGCAATCTCTGCACGTGGATACGTTATTTAGATACTGAAATCGTGTTACTGGCACTTACATTCTTATCTGGTTTCTGTCTGCATTGTGATTGGATCTCAGAATGCAGGCAGAAAGCAGATAACAAGAGTTATCAAGTGTTTTTCATTTCCAGTGGAGCAAACTCCTCTGGCCCCTTCCGCCATGTGTTTGCCGATGTCTTCATCAACCAACCATGTTTGAGCATTTCTGTCCCCCATGTTTCGATCAAAACCTGTTTGTCCTCTTGGTTTGATTAACGAGCTTCATGCTTTTATTCTGCGCTGTCACTGTTTGTGTTTCAGGTGCAGGTACTCTGAAGTTACAGCATGGTGCAACTCCTGATTCAAATGAACTTTATCAGTAACAGTGTGCAGGAAGATGAGGCAAGTTTTCAACTTCTGGGCAGATTTTGTAGCTTACAACTGACATCATTTTTATCATTTTATTACTCATCAAATCATCAGTGACCCCACAGTGAAATTTCATGTTGTATTTCACTTTTTAATAATATATAGTTTAATATTTATATTAATAATATAATTATTGATACAATTAATATTTATATATTTTTATTTTTTTTAATGCATTTGGTTCTACTCAAGTATATTTTTACGAAATGGAATAATGTTTGACACAAACACATTAAAAAGCAATGACACACATCATGATAACTATCACTATTCACTTTCCAAATGACCTTCAGTCAGATGTCTGTACCACGAAGCCCGTTCATCAGATCCAGGGTTTCTTTACCTTAGCTGCTCCACAAAACTCCAGTCAGAGATAACGGGTACCATGACGCTGGTTATCAACCGTCTTTGTGAACCCAGGCTTTCCTCATCAAGCTCTGTGCGCGTTCACATAAAGGGGGCGTACCACACAAAATGAACCAATCAGAGCTGTTAATTTCAGTCAGGAGGAGCAAAGTTATCATGCAGCGTTATGAAGATTTCAAACACATCATAACTACTAAAAGCAACACGTTGCTGCAAATAAAGCTAGGGAGGAATGCTGCAGAAAGTTGCTGATAGTTTATGTGTAAGTTTTATGTAATTTACCACTCAATGCATCTCAATGCAACGTTTATTCCTAACGTGATGCTGCACATTCTACAGCTCTGACACTTTAAACCTGATGCAGCAGATTTAAATATTACACTAAGAACTGCATTTAGGTCTGACACTGTCCATGTAGGATACATAACAATCACTAGTTTTTCACCAAATCAAAGTGAAAGTAATTTTATTAGTTTGTCGACTAATCAAATCTTTAATTGGTGTTCTCTGCGCTGTACACTATATACTATTAATGTAAATTAATAAACTGATTCATGATATAGTATATTAATGTAAACGTCATACTGATTCATAATATAGTGAACTATGTTACCTGCGATTTTATAGAAGGCTTCTTTTATAGCGAGTATGGGAAAATGGCCGGGTACGTACCGGTAATATGTTTTTTGATGGTGTGTGTGTGTGTGTGTGTGTATACACATATATATATATATGTATATACACACATCCAGAATTAACGCGACGTTAGCGATAACGACATTAACGACGTTAGAAGTATAAATGCGCCTTTAATTCTGGATGACGCACACAAAGACGCGTCAAACCGACGCTAAAAACGCATCGGTCATTTTAAGTGCGCGTACGCATAGTTGCGTGAAGTATAAATGAGCCTTAATCTCGCTTCGTGGTACAGCCCTCAGGTTGTGTGTGTTTTTGTGTGTGTGTGTGTGTGTGTGTTTGTGTGTGTGTTTGTTTGTTACCTGCAGCCAGACAACCAGCTGATGCACCATGGGTTCCGGTGGTAAGGCTGCAGCATGTTGGAGCAGCTGCTGTCTGATGCTGGAACACTGACTTCTAGAAAGACCAGAGGATGACACGGAGATGTCTGGAGGACAGGAAGGGTAGTCTGGGTGCAAAACAAACAAAAGACACACCTCCACCCCTCTCTCTCCTCCAACAGAGCTCTTGATTTGGATTACAAGCCCATCCTGACCTGGAAGGCAAACAGACTGATGTTACAGCATCAGATGTCCAGGCAGACAAGGGGCAAATACCAGTGATTTAAAGTGAAAGTATTAATCCACAGAGCTGGTCAGACATTTACATTTTAAAGGACCATACCACTCATTTTGCATGTTTGAGCCTAATATATTCAATTTTCATACATGTTATGTTACTGACAGTCATTTCCCAAAATATCAGCTTTCCTGATATTTTGCAAAATCTCTTAATCTTTCAAAATCAAATATTCAAGCGATACACCCACCTTAAAAATCCATGTTTCTCCTGCTAATAGTTACACAGCCTTATGAAGTCACGGTCCTTTAAATTTTTCCATAAACACAGGTCTTCTTTTGGGACTATATTCCCCGGTGGAGGCATACATTCACTCCACGCTTTTTATTGAACTTAAACACTAAAATTACGTAACTTCTAAAAAAAAATAAAACCTGAATACACATCTTGTTGTCGTCCTATCCCAAGAATGTTTCAAGTACCAACAAGTTGATTTTAATAGAAGAATGAACTGAAACCAGTGGAGGTCTGGAAGGTAGGAAAAACATTTTTAATTCACCGTTCCAGTAGTATGCTTTGGGAAATGATTGTCAGTAACGTTACATGTATGAAAATTGAATATATTAGGCTCAAACATGCAAAATGGATGGTATGGTCCTTTAATAACATATGGACGTTCTTTACTGGGTGGAAGTTCATGTTTATCACTGTCCAGCAGGTTTGGATGAGTTGCAGGTTTTATAGGTTAAAAATAAGTTTAGCTACTTGTTTAAACAGCTGACTGTATTTTACTGTGTATAACATATATATTCTTTCAAAAAGCAGATAATGTCCATCGATAAGCTTTTATAAGAATGTATCGTTTGGTTGTTTTTCTTTTTTGATTAAAGGAACCGTCTGTACATCCATGCACAAACACGTTATTTTTGGAGAAAAGCTTCCAGCTTACCGGACTGCTGAAGCAGCTGAAACTCTCCTTCACCGCAGTAAATGGACGACAAAGCTGAAACCTCCTCTAAAGCAGCTTCTAACATTATTCATTAAATAACATCCTGTGTAACTTCTCTGTAACACAACCAAACAGCGCCAGTTATACCGTCAACATAGTAACTTCTATGGTTGATGGTATAACGGATATGACGTTATGTTGTGGTCCGCACTCCTCTATTGTCCGGCCAACATCGCCTAGTGAATTTGTCGGGTCCGGCAGCCAGTTCAAAACATGCAGACGAGTTCAGTTTTTTGTCTTTATATCTACGATAGCGTATTAGTGCCATGCTAAAAATAATAATAATAATAATTTAAATAAATAAATAAATAAACAATAAAAATAAAAATAACATAAAAGAAGAAGAAGAGATTAATCTCAAAATTACGACTTTAAAGTCATAACTGTGATATTAATGTCGAAAAATTATGACATTAAACTCGTACATCTATGACTTACTTGATTAAAGTCACAATGAAAGGCTAGACATGTCGTTTGTGCACACTGGGGTGAAATGGAGGATTTAGTTAAAGGACCATACCAGCCATTTTGTATGTTTGAGCCTAATATATTCAATTTTCATACATGTTATGTTACTGACAATCATTTCCCAAAGGATAAAACCGTGTTTCAGCTTTCCTGATATTTTGTAAAACCTCAATCTTTCAAAATCAAATATTCAAGTGATACACCCACCTTAAAAATCCATGTTTCTCCTGCTAATAGTTACACAGCCTTATGAAGTCACGGTCCTTTAAATTTTTCCATAAACGCAGGTCTTCTTTTGGGACTATATTCCCCGGTGGAGGCATACATTCACTCCACGCTTTTTATTGAGCTTAAACACTAAAATTACATAACTTCTAAAAAAACCTGAATACACGTCTTGTTGGTGATGATGGATTACCTATCCCAAGAACGTTTACAGTATCAACAAGTTGATTTTAATAGCAGAATGAACTGAAACCAATGGAGGTCTGGAAGGTAGGAAAAACATTTTTAATTCACCGTTCCAGTAGTATGCTTTGGGAAATGATTGTCAGTAACATTACATGTATGAAAATAGAATATATTAGGCTCAAACATGAAAAATAGGTGGTATGGTCCTTTAATCTCAAAGTGAGAGATTAATCTTGTAACTTTCCTACTTTAAAGTTGGTATTTTATTAATTATTATTAATTTCATATCATTATTATTATTATTATTAGTAGTAGTAGTAGTAGTACAGCACTAATACACCATTGTAGTATGCTCTGAAATCCTAAACAATTTTTAAAAAAATCTTGTGTGCACAAGATTAAAAACAAAAACAAAAAAACCCCCCTGAATTTAGGAGATTAAAGTCAGAAAAAAACTGAGGAATGAAAAGAACTGACATTTGCCACATGTTAACAGTACATTTAAGTAACACACAATTTAGGACTTCTGGAGCTCCATAAAATTAGGAGTAGATGGGGGGGAAAAAACAGGACGGGGAGAGGGGGTGATATTCTGAGAAAAAACTCAAAATTTAGAGGGGAAAAACTCAGAAATTTGCACGAAAAAACATAATTTCCGTGATTAAAGTCAGAAAAGGAAACCGGCATTTCCACGTTAAGACTAATCAGTCTGCTGTGAGACGGCCTCATTAAATTCTACTTTTCCACTGGATTTAGTAACAAAGAAATACTTCTGCTTTTACTCTAAAATCATTGCTATCATAAGCATACAGACTTTGAAGAGACATTGGGCTTATTCAGAGGAAAATACCGACATGGATGAAGCCGCTATGCATCAAGAACTTAACTACAGTTGCAGGGATATCGCTGGTTATATTTGCAGGCAATAACTGACAGGAATGAAATATGAATTAAATACCATCTTCATTTGGTTCCGGTTACATGCCATAAAGAATACTCCAAAATGAGGAAGATCTATGCAGAGAACAAGATCAATGCTTGTTTTGGAAAATCATAGTCTAAGGGCTGCATTACACAATCATCTCACTATGGCAATGTTACCTGTTACAGGTAACATCAAAACAGTTTCAGCACAGCTGCTCAGAGGTGGTATCTTGCGGAAAGGAATAAAAGGAATATTTCCTTGTGAGGAGGCAGGGAGAAGTCAAACACGTGCGATTCAAAACAAAGACTCACTGATGGTAAGAACTTGAAAAGCGAATCATACCAAGTCATCCTGGAAATGTTCCACCACAGGAGAATGAGGAAATGTTTTAGTTTATGAGTGATGACAGATTTGAAGAGTTCCAGTAAAATTTTCCTCTAAACCACCACACCTTTCTACATTACAGCCAAATCCTCGACACACAGAGATCATCTTGATCATTTCCTGCTCTTCCTAGACTTTGATGCCAGAAAACATGATGCCATTTGGCAGCTTTTAAGACCCTAGAAGCATAGAGCAACAAACCTGATCTGAGTTTTTGGGCAGACGTCAGATACTTTTTTCATTCTTTTCACTAATAAATTTGCATTTTGCCTGCTGCTCTTTGGGTAAATTTGATGCTTTTGTTCTTTTACTCGATTTGATGTCTTATTAATTAAACACCAACATTTTCAAGATTTGGTTGATTCCATTATCTCTGTATTCAAGATAATTCAATAGACTACACAGATTTCACACATTCACTGTCAAACACAGAAGTTCTCTTTTCATTACGCCGTTTGAAGAAATCCCCAACAGCCTCAAGAAGAAGGAAGTGGAACCTGAGCACATTCCAGGTAGTGCTTAGCCTTAGGAATACTGTAGGGCAGGTGCAGCATGAGGTGGGGGTTCAGCGTAGGGCTGCCTTTATGAAGCAAGGCAGCGTCATGGGGAGTCGGAAGCAGCTAAAGCTGCAAAGGGAATCTGAAAGCAGGGTCAGAGGAGGAAACTTCGCTGGAGTGAAATGTGTTTATGGAGGCAGAATCATGTGTTTTTTTACTTTTTTTTTAATGACACCTTGGTGTGTATTGAACATGCCATTGGATTTTATTGGAACAGATTGATGCAACAACAAGCATCCAGTTATTTAACCAGACGATGAATCAAATTAAATAAAACTCAATAATCTGAATAACTTTAAACCTGATTTGTTGCTGGTATTTTTCTGTTCACGTTTGATCAAACTGGTGTTGTTATGATGGTATAAGTCCCGTTTGCTGCAACAGATCAGATGTCTGTACCACGAAGCCCGTTCATCAGATCCAGGGTTTCTTTACCTTAGCTGCTCCACAAAACTCCAGTCAGAGATAACGGGTACCATGACGCTGGTTATCAACCGTCTTTGTGAACCCAGGCTTTCCTCATCAAGCTCTGGGCGCGTTCACATAAAGGGGGCGTACCACACAAAATGGACCAATCAGAGCTGTTTATTTCAGTCAGGAGGAGCAAAGTTATCATGCAGCATTATGAAGATTTCAAACACATCATAATTGCTAAAAGCAACACGTTGCTGCAAATAAAGCTAGGGAGGAATGCTGCAGAAAGTTGCTGACAGTTTATGTGTAAGTTTTATGTAATTTACCACTCAATGCATCTCAATGCACCGTTTATTCCTAACGTGATGCTGCACATTCTACAGCTCTGACACTTTAAACCTGATGCAGCAGATTTAAATATTATACTAAGAACTGCATTTAGGTCTGACACTGTCCATGTAGGATACATAACAATCACTAGTTTTTGACCAAATCAAAGTGAAAATTACTTTTATTAGTTTGTTGACTAATCACATTTTTAATCGGTGTTCTATTAGCTGTATACTGTATACTATTAATGTAAATTGATAAACTGATTCATGATGTAGTATACTATTAATGTAAACGTCATACTGATTCATAATATAGTGAACTATTAATGTATGTTACCTGAGATTTTATAGGCTTCTTTTATAGCGAGTGTGGGCAAATGGCCAGGAACACCACAAACATGTTTGTGGTGGTGTGTGTGTGTGGGTGTATATATATACAGTATATATATGGAGCTGTGACTTAAAGTAGTGCAAACTGTATGCATCGCTTTGCGTTTATATATACATATATATATATATAATTTTACTTTAATTTAGTCAAAAACTAGTGATTGTTAAGCATACAGTTTGCACTACTTTAAGTCACGGCTCCATTTGGTAGCATTCCTAATGCATGGCTCGACAAGTTTGCGAAGGGTGACTCATTTTATTGTCGACTTCAAGCCGAAACTCTGAACATAACCTGATCCGACCAGGTTATGTCTGCAGCATGAGTTGCCATGGTGATCCAGCCAGGTTAAAAGAGAGCCACCTTCGTGACACTGAAAACTCTGGCTTCAGGCTCAACATACCTCACTAACACACTAATCTCGCTTCGTGGCACAGCCCTCTGCTGTAGCAGATCTGACCAATCAGAATCTGTTGAAAGACATCCACACAAACAGGACAAAAACATCATGTCTCTTCTTCCTCATGTCTGTAGAGCAGAAATAATAGTTGTGAAACATCCTTAAAGTGAATTTAGTGTGGCTGAGAAGAAACTTATTTATGTGTTGTTTATTTGGAAGGGAAAACATATTCAACATTGCTATAAACAAATGTTATGCATATGATGTAGCTTAAGCTAATTTGCTGTCCTATAACACAATTAAACACATTATAACATTATAACACATAAATAATGCAATGATAAATTGTGCACATAAATTAATAATTAAGAAATTGCTCTTCCTATTTCATTATTCTGTTGTTTAAGGGTTACTTATGATCTAGGACGTCATATTTTAACACTTTGATAAAATTTCCTGGTGCACAGAATCCATAGAAAAGAAATTCCAAAAGTCCAACTCAGTTCCTGTTAGAAAACAACGTTCATTCAGCTTGAGCAGCAAAAGGCGACATCAGAGACTCATCATCAGTAACTCATTCTCTTTTCTAGGGCCTCTGATGTTCTGCTTTTGGGTAAATGTAGGGGGACCAGGAGTCCATCTGACAGTCCAGCCACCTGCTGGGAGCCTGGTCCAGCATTGGCTCCTCCACCTCCTCATCATCGCTGGATGTCACCAAATCATCCTCATCTGAAGCCATCTTCTCAGTGCTGCTGCCCCTCTGACCAGTTATCTGCTGGGCTTCTGCTTCCTGCTGGAGAAGACTGGAGTGGCACTGCGAGCAGACTCTCAGCCGTTTAGTGGGATGAATGTGTGCTATCACCGCTCGCTGCTTGGAGCAGGAAGCACAGACCACAAAGCCGCAATGTCGGCAGTGGTGTCGCCGCTGTGTCGCCGAGAACTTGTGGAAGCAGCGCATGCAGATGCAGGAGATCTTATCTGGGATCCACGTAACAGCGAAGATGGAGCTGGCTCTGTGGTTGCCGCTCTGCAGCCGTCTCATCCGGCATTCCTGCATGTGTTCCATCCAGGCCTGCTTCTCCTGGGTGGAGGAGGCTGCCACATAGAAGGACTTGCATGGAGTACGAATCAGCCACTGGTTCTTCATCTCTGCACCGTCCTCCAAGTCCTCCAGCTGGATGTGCTCTGAAACACAAAGGAACTGGCATGATGATACAAATCATGGCTCATCAACAGTCATGGATGTTTGTGTTTTATATATCAACACTTAATTTAATGATCACTACAGCCGCACGTGCAAATGTGACATCTTGATTCCAGTCAAATCTTCCCGGTTCTGAATGGACAGTGAGATTCTTACCTAGAGGGATGATCTTCTGGTTTTTGTGCCAGCGGCCATGCAGAATGATGCTGCCATACACCAACACGTCATTGAAGAGGAAAAAGACCTTCGGCTGTGGCCCCCGACGACTCTGTTTGAGTAGACGACCCTCTCCCACCAGAACCCGGCCTGGCTGGTACAGAGACTTCCCTGATGGGCCAAATGAGTGTTCCACTGCCTGGATCCGCTGACGGTTGTGTTGATCAGATAGCTGCTGGTGTGCCATGGTGCCCTGATTTGAATTAATGGAGAGGACTGAAGTGGATCCTGCTGACACTTTCTCAGCCTGACTGTCTTTCTGCTGCTGTGCTGAACTTTACACCTTCTAGAAAAGTGGATGTCTGCACAAATGAGGCAGAGGCAAGCACTTAAACTTTACCTCGTCACGTCACGGGGCTTTCCAAAAGAAAGCCACGTGTTACACAAACACGTTCTGCAGGAAATACGAGGAGGAGCATGTTGGATGAGTTTTCCCCTCCAGGTTTTATAATCTAGAAATTTGATTGAGATCAAAGAAACATTTAAATGAGCAGGTTGTGTCTCTGATGATGTCTTCCAGTAACAGCAGTCATGTAAATCCCCTCCAAGCTGTGGAGTTTTGCACCTATGATGTGCTGGACTGTCTTCATCAAACCCTGCACTTCTTCGTTTTGTTTTTTCAGCTGATGCAGCACAAAGTTACACAACATGTCAAGATGCTTTCAATACAGCAATGGTAGAAATGTAATAAAAGCTTTTTTGCAGGCTCTTTTCAGATAAAAGGTGGGGTTGAGCCTTTTTCTTCATATTTTACATCTGTATCCTTTATGCAACATCTACATAAAATATTCAGATTTCCACTCGTATAATTCTAAAATGTTTCACTTGTCCTAAATCTGATTTCACATCGTGTAACAGTGCTTGATTTTATTCTTTTCTTCTTCTTGACTTCACTTATTCATTGATTGGTTAAATGTATTGGTTGCTGCTCATGTTGTGCTGCTTGTGTGTATTGAGTCACTAATGGAACCTTGTCTCACGTGTTTCATTGTTCAGTTTGTCTTTAGGCTTCTCTGAATATGACAAAATCTGTAAATTCAAATATACTGTATCCCTGTGAGGAAAAATGAAAAATCTCTGTAAATCACATTTTATTTGTTATTTAACCACAGATTTATCTGGATGATTCAACACAAGTAACTGGAATGATGTGTTGTTAATGCCAGTAAGTTAGAAAGGTGTGACATTCTGCTCACACTTTCACACTGCAGACGGTTATGAGACTGGTTGAGCAACAAGAGGCTCAAACAACAGATGAGATTTATTGATGTCAACTTGTGCATGTCACTCTCAGCCTAGATTTTCCCATCAGACGCTTCTGCAAGTTGAACTTTGCTGCTGGCTGTGTGTGAATCAGACAAACACAAAGTCACTTGTCAGGTCAGCAGGCAGTGAAAAATAAAAAATAAACATCCATTAATTATTATAGAGGTGGAATGTGTTGTAATAATTTGTGGTGTCTTAGAATCCGCTTTTACGCTGACAAAGTCAGTCAGTTAATCATAGTCAAAAAATGTCTTGTGTTCCGGCACAAAAAAGAAAGAGTTTCCCTCGTATGCTGAACACAGTCAAAGGGTGTAAACCTTCACCAAGGCGGCAACAGATAATATTTAGAAATGTTTAATCCAGTGGCGGGTCGTGTATTTTACACCAAGACCTTCAGTGTTTTCCTCCCATAATTAAACCACCTTCTAATAACCTCATCATAACACTAGGACTATATGCTGCTGTTATTAGACATAACCAGCCCATATTCACAGTAACAGAACCTTTATCTAGTGGAATAAAGTGATTTAGCACGAGGAGCAACACCTATGTCAGTTACAACACACTAACTGCAGAGACATGAATAGGATGTAGCATTATTATGCATTATGACAGGATGCTGCATCACATATAAACATGGCATAGCCTAAATCAGTGTCATTACCAAAGAAACAAGAACAAACTCACAACAACCATCACATTTACTCATACGACCAGCAAGTAAGCAAAAATGCTGTAAAACACAAATAACACAATCAGATTCAACAGGCTTCTCCACAGATTCCAGCCACATAAAAATCCATCAAACTTACCAAAGCTGCTCATCATCTGAAGACAAAGTCCATCCTCCTTTCTGTCTTTATGAAGAGTTTAACCACACGGCTGAACATTATCGGTGTGTTTCAGTTCCAAAATGTGAAAAAAAGCGTTGTAAATCCATTTCTTCTCCTTCTTCAGCCATTGTGCATTACCAAACAACAGGACTAAGTAAAAATCTAAACAAAAAATCTAAAGCACTACATCTAAAAATCTAAACGTCAAGAAAGAAAGTTTAAATAAACATTAACGCTACGTTACGTGCTAGCTAGGTTTACTTGAGTTAGCTAAGCTAACCGGCTCTCTTCTTCTTCTGATGAATTTCTGGCAGGCTGTTTAGCTGTTAGCATAATGCTGTACTCTGATGACATATGCTAAGGCCAGCTAGAAGGCCCTGGTGTGTGAAAGAATACGCCCAACATGGCAAACTCAAAATCTGATTGGTTAAAATATATGACAATCAACAACATCGTTCCATTTGCTTGAATAGCAGAGGAGATTCACTGAGATTCTGAAGGCCTCAGGCTAGATTTTTTTACCCGGAGACAGCACAGGGGAAAAATCTGATTGGATAAAAGCTCTAATTTATATGAGCTGCACTGGAAGCAGTGAAACTGAAGGAGAGAGTAGCAATGAAATGACATTAATAATAAATTGATGGAAATGAACTTTGTAAAATACATACAGCATTAATTAATATATAAATTATAAAAACATAATTTAATGATTCTGACA
The DNA here is from genome assembly GCA_014773175.1 of Lucifuga dentata. Taxonomy (NCBI): domain Eukaryota; kingdom Metazoa; phylum Chordata; class Actinopteri; order Ophidiiformes; family Bythitidae; genus Lucifuga; species Lucifuga dentata. The sequence goes on from VXCM01005377.1 coordinate 51,946, forward strand.
ATCTCTACGCCAGCAGAGAAGGCCTTGCTGGCCCTGACCGCCCACCACTGGTTTAATCTGCATCTGGATTTGTATCACAATCGTGATTATGGGATGGTTTGGTTTGGAAATGACTTTGCTTTAGATTTTTTAAAAAGTGCTAAGAGCTAATCCACCATGCTTACACGCATTCACTCACTTAACTGACCCCACCTGACTGAACAAATCTGAATGTCCTGGAACCAAAATCTTGGGGTCATATCAACTCAGAGTTCAAGGGTCATTTTAATAAAACATCCAGGTAAATATAGATGTAGATATAACGCTTTCCATATAACCATGTGTTCAGTTTTAAATCAGAGGTCAAGATTTCTTACATCTGATGAGGAAAAAATAAAAGGAGAACTTTGTGTTAGAGTTCTGCTCTGGAAATTCCAAATTAGAATGATTTTTTTTTTCCCTGTTAAAAATACAAGCCACTCCACTGCAAACTCCCCTAACTGCCTCTTCCTTTAAGACTCTTATGTAAGTTTCAGGAGGAGCTGTGGAGGTGCAGCATGACAGGAAAGTTTTACAACACGCACTTCACTTGTTTTTCTTGTTATATAAGAGATGAGAATGAAGTAACAACCAGCCTCTTACTGACTAGCTTTGACTTTTCTGACCCACCTTAACAGAACTTTTTGTCATTTTTAAGTTATTTCCAATACAGAAAATACAATTAAAAAACAAAACAAAACAAAAAAAAACATCAAATAAGAGGAGTACATTTCTGGATGAAGTGTTCTTCAAATATTACAAATCTGCTTTTAGTGGCTCCCTGTGACATGCATGAAGTCTCAGTGAGATGACTCAGATACAATAAACAGTATCAACAAACAGTATATTACCATTTATTTCTAATGATGCCCTAAAAGTGGCAAATAAACAATTTCAGTTTATTTATTTCTGTACAATATAATGAAGTGTATAATAGACTATGTCAAATTTTAGTGTACCATCCCAAGATTTTCACTGGCCTCACCTGTACTCCGCTAAATATTTCTTAGACAATAAGACAATAAGATAGCCTTCTTAGACTGTGAGGTTCACATTGGTTACAACAGAAAACTTAGCATTGATATCTACAGAAAACCCACTGACACAGACCAATATTTGTTGTTTAATTCACACCATCGTCTACAACACAAGCTAGGAGTCATCAGGACACTACACCATAGAGCTAACAACATCCACAAACAGCCAAACTAAAAAGAAAGAAGAAAAGCATGTGAGAGCTGCACTCACAGCATGTGGATCCCAAATGGACCTTTACCAATATGAGATCCCAATCCACCAGGGACAGAAGAACCAGAGATGACACACTGGACCAAAGAAAGAACCTCATCATCCATATGTGGCTGGAACATCTGAAAAGTTAAAGAGGATTTTTGGACAACACAAGATACCAGCCTTCTTTAAACCCAGCAACACCCTGAAACAAAGACTTGTCCTCTAAAGACCAGACTCCCACACACAAGCAGAGTGGTGTAGTTTATGCTGTCCAGTGTAAAGAGGAGTGTTCAGAAGTCAACATCAGGGAAACCAAACAACAAATCTGTAAATGGATAACCCAGCACAGGAGAAATAACACCACAGGACAGACTCAGCAGTTTACCTCCACCTGAACCACAGAGGACATTCCTCTGAAGATGATGATGTGACATTTTGGACAGAGAGGATGGCTGGTTTGAGAGAGGAGTGAAGGAGGACATTTATGTTCATGTAGAGAGGCCTTCCCTCAACAGAAATGGAGTCTCAAATACACCTCCTATACCACCTCCTATAGTGCTGCTGTCTGCCCTTCCAAAGAGATTTGGGGACAGGTCCTGCATCCAACCAGGGGACCATTGAAAATTACAAGTTTAAAATTATTATTTGAAATGTATTCATTGTTTGACATTTGAATAATGCAATTTACAACATGCATTATTCAAAATTTTTTGAATAATATCTATTTGATTTGAACTGAAGGTTAGTTGTTCTGACATCATAGTTACTGTAGTTACTGGAGGTTTAACCTCCTTCTGTTTATTCATTTCTGACTGATGAAGCCATTTGGATGGATGGTGAAACGTTTCAGAATTAAAAACTTGAATCCAGTTGACCTAACTGAGTTTTCATACAACATATCTACTGCCTGGATGACTGAGAATCTTCATCAAAATGAAGAACAGGAATGTTTCCTCCAGTCACAGTTGATTTGTCTTGTGTAAAAAAAAAAAAAAAAAAAAAAGTGGTTAAAAAAATGTGGTTAAAAAGAAGGACGCCCCTAAGGGGACATGGAAGAAAAAAAAAATCAGTTGGAGGTTTAAAACAAAAAAAGGTTGTTTTTTTTTTGTTTTTTTTACACATGACCTAAGGGGCTCCATAGCAAAGAGTAAGGATAAACACTTTATTTTAAATACTCAGATTGAAAGGCACATAAAACAGCGAATATGTAATGTATAAAGATGTACACAGATGCATCCAGAAGTATTAGCAATAAAGTAGGAGTGGCATTTACAGTTCCAGAATTCAGAATTCATGTTGGTAAGAGAATTTCAAACAGTGTATCAGTCTACACAGGTCAGTTAGTGTTTTAATGGCATTGTGGGTCGAGGGAATTAGGCCTTTAAGGGTGATAATATGTTCAGATTCCAGTTCATTATTATACAGTATCAACATTCAGAAAGTTGGCCTGATACACATACATTGATCGAAATATTACAGACATTGTACAGAATTTGCATGATGGGCTGTATGTGTTCATGGGTACCAGCTCATGTAGATTTAAGAGGCAATGAAAACGCTGATAAACTAGCAAAACAAGCTACAGAAAAACAATGTGAAGATATTAATATAACTTCTAATAAACCAGAGATGAAAAGCTTAATTAAACAGAAAATTAACCAAAGATGACAAATTTATTTATTTATTTATTTATTTAGATGAAGGAAATAGTGAATTTCAGATCCACACTCCTCACCAGTTGGTGGCGGTAATGCAATGCAAATTTTGTTGTTTGCCAACCGCCATAAAACTTCAAAAGCAGAAGAAGAAGAAGAAGAAGAAGAAACAGGAACAAGAACGTAGAGCTTGAGAGTATTTTATTTTTCTAGCCAGCGTGCGTGGGTATTTTCTCGTTTCAGGGACCAGGAAGGCTGTTGAAAGCAGTTGTGTTCTCTTTAGCAGGCCAAGGAAAACATACAAATGGACGGTAAGTTGAAATTTCAAAAGTAAACGTTAGTGCATGGCAGGGAAGGCTAGCTTAATTTAGCTAACCCACGACACGCTAACCTCAATTTAAAACTCCCAGTCTGGTAATGAGATATTTTCTTTATCATATAACATGTCTGAGGCACATTTCTTATTACAAATTCCCTATATTCAAAAAAAATTAAAGAAGCTTTACTCGTATAACGGCTAAAAACCGTAAAGCTAATCGGGGATTTGGCTGTTAGCAGATAGATACAGCCGAAAACTAGTAAACAGGCTGTTCATGAAGAATTTCTATTTAAATAGTTCAACTTTAATTGAGCAGCTGATGTAAAATGATTGTTTATTATGTCAGATATCAGATATCTTATGTTACATAATAAATTATTGTTTATTATGTCGGATATTTTATGTTTCCATTACTTTGGGGAAGAGGTTTTGTGGTCCATCACAAATGCTGCGTTCAAGTTCCCTCGGAAGTCGAATTTTTCCCAGTTGGAAGCTTCAACTTCCAACCTCAAACCGTTCCAGACAAATGTAATCAAAAAAGCATGGCTGAACACCAATAAATACTGTAAAATTAATTAAACTTCATCATAAATGCTAACTAAAGTAAAATTAGACTACAGGACTGTTTGGTTGTGTTGTTTTGATGATATTAATCACAGTATCAAACATTTGTGTAGAGAAGTAATATTCTGAAATTATTACACTTGCATATCAATGGCAAACAGTTATTATACACTATAGATAGTTAACTTGATGATATGTCTTGACTTTTTTATTTCAATGTCATATTTGCCATTTCTATTCATAAAGCTCGCTTCCATGGGTGCTGCCATGTTGAGTGATGTCATACTCGTGAAGTCAGGGTAGATAATTTTGGTCCGAGCTTCCCAGATGGAGTTCTGACTTCAAGTGCCATTCCAAAACATTTTTCCAAGTAGGAAGTCAGAAAAATCCGAGTTCCGAGATCTGTCGAACGCAGCACTTTTTGAGAAGCACTTTTTGCTTTTATTACAGCTTTCAGTTTTGTTTATTTTTCTTCCCTGTCTTGAGCCACTTTGCACACCTGGACTTTTTCTCTCTCTGTCAGGCTTGATACTCTGCAGATCTTTACTGATGCCATTAATCAAAAGCATCATCTATCAGTTTGAAAGCTTGATTTCCCAGATTTGTGTAACACTGTTATGAAGTGCTGTCTTTAATAGCTGCTGGTGTAGTTTGCACACTACACCTGTGTACACTTTGCTCATAGTCTTTGCACAACACTGTAACAAATCTGTTTGTAGTTTTGCCACTTTAGTGATCGCTAAGTTTCACTTTGCTTTATACTTATTTTATTCACCCCAGATGTGCAATATTTATAGTGCAATATTTTAGTTTTTCTATCCTGTTAAGTATACTTTGCTTTTATCCCATCTACCTCATCTACTCCACTATGTAGTTTATGTCGCTATTTTTTTTTTTTTTAAAGACAGTATATTTTCAGCACTTCCTGTACGTTTTGTCCTGTTGGTTTTGCTGCTGCGGCACTTTAATTTCCCCTCATGGGATCAATATCTTATCTTAATTTTTCAATGCTCTCCCCAAATACTCACATATATTCTCCTCATCCACAGATTTTTTTTATGCTCTTGCTCTAAACTTTATGCACAGACTCAAAAATGCTCTCACTTGCACAGATTTCTTATGCTCCTGCGTAAACCACTTAAAGCTTTACACTTTGCTCTCTCTCTCATTTCTTTGCTGGGACTTCTGGCCTCGTGTTTGAAATGTTCTGTGTTACTACGCTGCCTAAGGCCAGATTCACATGATAAGCGCTGAGCGTTGCGCTGACCTGGGTGTTCCATTATTGTGTATTGGGAACTGAGTGGTGACTCCTAATGTCGCGTCACGCCACCTGAGCGCTGTGCGACACTTAGATTCTCCGTTTTGACCTTTCTGATGCTGACCTTTCCAATGCGCAACCAATCAGAGTGCTGCTGTACGTCACGTAACCAGAAGCGCCAGAACAATGGAGGAGGAGCTTATAATCTGTAGAGTATACAACACAACTTTAAAATCGTATCTTGATCTGGTTAAAAAAAAAAAAAAANACAGGGACATCAGGTTTGGAAATTGTTAATATAGTGTCTGAAATGTGAGGTTTTATGCACCCACATTTGCCATTTTTCACTTTTCTTCTCCTAATAAGAAGAGGAATTTTTTTTTTGCGATGTCCATGTCGCTACCTGAGTCGAAACCGAAATTCGATTTTAACCACAAATGTGCAAAAATCGCGTCTAGGCTACATCCTGTCTTTACAGTCTATGGTAACCGTTAAATTGTCATTAGCAACAAGTGCTTCCTGTCAGCGTGAGGTTGAGCTCAGACTCCGCTCGTGCAGCAAAACGCTGAACACCCAGGTCAGCAGCAACGCTAATGCTCGGCATGTGAATCTGGCCTAACGTGAATGGAGGTCAGCATGAAGTAGCTACAGTCAGGTGGGTGACCATACTGGGAAAATACTGAAAGGTGGACATCTTTGCTGCTTTGACAGCTGTTTCAGGGCAAAGACCACACAAAACAGAACACCCTTTGCACTTTAGCCAAAGGCCCAATTTGTCTGACACTAGTTTTGTTCACATCTTCTCCACAGAAGGACTTGTTCGAGCCAAAATTCCTCCTCACCTAGTGGACCTTCTGAGTGTCCAGGTGAGCAGATCTTTCACAGTAATAAAAATCTGATGTGTTAGTTTGTGTGACTGTGACATAAATATCAAGTCTTGTGGCAAAAATGAAGAGTTTCCTGTTGAAGCGATGGGTTTGTATTTTCTTTTATTTGAGTAGCATACCAGCGATTTTGCATGTTTGCGCTTGAACCTGCTTACACGTTACATTACGTTACTGCCAACCATTTCCCAAAACATACTACTGGAGCTGTACATATTAGAATTGTTTTTCCTACTTTCCAGACTGCCATTGGTTTGAGTTCATTCCAGTACACTATAAAAATCAGCGTGTAGAGACTTGAAACATGCTAAAGATAAGTAATCCATCACACCAAACCAAATATTGTTCTTAATTTAACTCCTGTAGCTCCAACACAGAGCTACAAAAGAAGACAATGTATGTCTCTGCTGGAGAATATAGTCCTAGGAGAAGACAGATTTAACAAAGAAATTAAAAGGCAGTGCCTTCCATTTCAAATATATGTATTAGCTGGCAAAACATTGAATTTTAACGTGGTTGTATCACATGAACTTTTGATTTTGAAAGATTAGTAGATTCAGTAAAATAATGTGAAAACTAAAATATGGTTTTATGTTTTGGAAAATAGTTGTCAATAATAATATTATGCAGGTGGCATTTATTGGGCTAAAACATGCAAAGTTACTGGTATAGTCCTTGAAGCCAAACAGTGTCTGGACTTTTTTATGTTACAGAGGAAAAGCGAGTTTAAGTGTAAACGTTATGATGATCTTGTCGTGATAATCTTATGATGATCTTGTTGTGATGGTCTTGTTGTGATGATCTTGTTGTGATGGTCTTGTTATGATGATCTTGTTGTGATGGTCTTGTTGTGATGGTCTTGTTATGATGGTCTTGTTGTGATGGTCTTGTTATGACGGTCTTGTGATGATCTTGTTGTGACGATCTTGTCATGACGATCTTGTCATGATGGTCTTGTTATGATGGTCTTGTTATGATGATTTAGTTTGATAATCTTGTTGTGATGAAGTTGTGATAATCCTGTTGTGATGATGTTGTGATGGCCTTGGTGTGACAGTGTTGTGATAATCTTGTGATGATGCTGTTGTGATACTCTCGTTGTGATGGTCTTGTTGTAATAATCTTGTGATGTTGTTGTGATAATCTTGTTGTGATGTCTTGTAATAATCTTGTTGTGATGATGCTGTTTGATAATTGTATAGTGATGGTCTTGTGATGATGTTGTGATAATCTTGTAATGATGTTGTTTGATAATTTTATAGTGATGGTCTTGTGATAATGTTGTTTTGATAATCTTGTTGTGATGGTTTTGTTTTGGTAATCTTGTAATAATCTTGTTGTGATGATGTTGTGATTGTCTTGTTTTGATAATCTTGTGATGATATTGTGATGGTCTTGGTTTGGTATTCTTGTTGTGATGATGTTGTGATGGTCTTGTTTTGGTAATCTTGTTGTAATAAAATTGCTGTGATGATGTGATAATCTTTTTGTGATAATCTTGTGAAGATGTGATAATCTCATTGTGATGGTCTTGTGATGATGTTGTAATAATCTTGTTATGATGGTCTTGTGATGATGATGTTGTAATAAGCTTGTTATGCTGGTCTTGTGATGATGATGTTGTAATAAGCTTGTTATGATGGTCTTGTGATGATGATGTTGTAATAAGCTTGTTATGATGGTCTTGTGATGATGTGTTGTGATAATCTTGTTGTGATGATGTGATAATCTTGTTATGATGGTCTTGTGATGATGTTGTTGTGATAAGCTTGTTATGATGGTCTTGTTGTGATAATCTTGTGACGATATTGTTGTGATAATCTTGTTGTGATGATGATGTTGTTGTGATGGTCTTGTGATGGTCTCATGATGATCTCGTGATGGTGTTGTATTGATGATTTTGTTGTAATAATCTTGTTGTGATAATCTTGTTATGATTGTGATGTTGTGATAATCTTGTGATGTCTCGTTGTGATGCTCTAGTTGTGATGGTCTTGTCTTGATGATCTTCTGATGGTCTCGTGATGGTCTTGTCTTGATGATCTTGATGTGATGGTCTCATTGTGATGGTTCTCGTTGTGATGACCTCGTTGTGATGGTCTCGTTGCGATGATCTTGTTGTGATGTTGATGTTGTGATGATCTTGTTTTCAGTCTGAGACTTACTCTAAAGCAGACGCCTTCACACAAGCGTTCCTGAAGAGCAGCATCCCACCGCGCTCACGACATGACATCAAAGAGATGCTGGGTCACAAGGCGGTGATCCTCGGCTACACCAGGACAAACAAGGAGAAGAAGAGGAACAAGAAAGCCAAAGGGCTCAGTGCTCGACAGAAGAGAGAGATGAAGGTTTTCCACATCAAACCGGAGCAGCAGAGGTCTGTAATCATCACATTTTGTAATTGTAACATCGTTTGACAAAAAGTGACAGATGTGATGATTTCTACTGTATGTGCATGAAGTGGCATTGAAGATAAAAATTTAAAATAATGTGTCATTTAGCATTTTTAAACCCTTTTATTATTGCATGTTTATATACAAAAAAACAAACAAATGGTAAGATGAAACACCTGGTTTTCAGCTTTTCAGTGCAGGAAGTTGTACGGCAGGACCTGCCGTACAACTTCCTGTAAAGCCACAGATGGACCATCTGTGGCTTTAGCTGTGTTAGCTGGAACAGCGTCCTCTTATTTTCTGCTGGAAATCAGATTTTCTGTCAAATCCTTGTTAATTATACATGATGTAAAATGCTCAGTAGAGAGTGTGAGGTATTTTTGATTATTTAGTTGTTTACAGTTCTTTTGTTAAAGGACCATGCCAGTGATTTTAAATGTTTAAGGCCCAGCATATACAATCCGTACAAGTTACATTACTGAAAGCCATTTTCTAAAACGTAAAACCATGTTTTAGTTTTCCTATTAGTTTGCCAAATCCCCTAATCTTTTAAAATAAAATGTTCATGTTCACTCACCTTAAAAGTCAAGGTTTCACCTGCTAACAACACATATGTCCAAATCTAGAAGTAGCGGTCATTTTAATTTCTTGGGCAAAATTGCCTTATCCTGGGACTATATTCCGTGGTGGAGAAATGCATTTTCTTCTTCTATGTAGCTCTGTGTCGGTTAAATACAGTTACGTCAATAAAAAAAAACATATTAGACAAAGTGTTTGCTGTGATGGATTATTTATCTCAAACATGTTTCAAGTTTCTACAGGTTTATTTTAATAGCTACTGGATTCTTAAATGTACCGCTAAAGTAATATGTTTTAGGAAATGGTTGTCAGTAACACAACGTGTATGCAGGTTGTGCACGTTGGGCTCAAACATGCAAGATCACTGGTATTGATAGATAATTTAGATAATTTATTGTCCTTTTGGAAATTCTTTCTGTGCTTGTGGGAGCTTACAGACATTGCCCTTTAAACCAAATTTCTCTACATGGCAACATTATTTACTTTACTAATAGACGCATGAGCTAAATGTTGTTTGTTCTCACCTGTAGATACGAGTTTTTCCTGCCCCTGCACGAGCTGTGGAAGAAGTACATCATTGATTTGTGCAACGGATTGAAACCATCCAGGTATAAATGTCAGCAGATGTGGATGAGTCGGCCATTAGCAGTGTTTTAGAGGCATGTCTGATTTGTGCTTGCAGTCTTTCTTCAGTCTGACGGTCTTGTGTTGGTTTGGCAGCAATCCACAGTTGGTGCAGCAGAAACTTTTGAAGGCAGATTTCCACGGTGCCATTGTCACAGGTACATCTGCTTGCATTTTCCACAGTGGAAATGTTGCAGCTGTTTCAGCTGCTTAAAGGACCATCTACCGGTAAACCCAGGCTTCAGTACTGCTTTGACATGATGAGCGTTGCGCTGAGCTCAGCGTCCATCGCTCTGCTCGTACATGAGCAGAGCGATGGACAGCTGCTGATGCTCAACTGAGCGCTGACAGGATACGCTCGTTGCAGATGACGTTTTGATGGTTAATGGTTTTTACCATGGACAGTGTAAAAAAAGAAGGCTCTGGCTCTTCTCATTCAAAGAAGAAAAGCTAAAAAAAAAAAAAANAAAAAAAAAAAAAAAGGGGGGGGATGTGGGTGCACGATCAGATCATTATATGGAAGTATCATAAAGTTGTCTTGTACAATTTGGGAAATCGCTCAACACAGGTTATGAGCGTCTCCATTGTTGTGTTGCTTCTGCTCAAATGGTCTCTGATTGGTTGCGTGTTGGAAAAGTCAGCGGTGGACAGGTCAAAGTTGAATTTGGTTGAACTTTGAGCACTAATGCGGAGAATGTGAGCGGTGTGCGATGTTAAGAGTAACCGCTCAGCTCCCAATACACAAAAACGCAACACTCAGTGCAACGCTAAATGCATATCACGTGATATCGGCCTTATTGTCAGTATTTTGACTGGATTAATTTTTATCAATGAAACAGTGATGTCCGTGTTATCATGCTGGAAGTAACCCTAACCAGCCTGACCACATACAGAGCAGGTGTAAAGAGCATGGTGTCGCTGAGAGATCGCTTTGGTGTATTGTGTTATGTAATGCAACGTGTTGTCTTTTGATTCCCACAGTGGTTCGGTCCAAGTGTCCGTCATACGTGGGGACGACAGGGATCATAGTTCAGGAGTTCAAACACATCTTTAAAATCATCACCAAAGAGGACAAACTGAAAGGTTAGCTCACTTCCTGTTTCCATGTCATTCCACCGCGTGCCATCTCATGCTGATGTGTGTGCCACTTTATTTATTAGGATAAACCCCTTGAGATGTAGCATCTCGTTTTCAAGGGGGTCACAAGATGTTTACGGCGTTGCTGTACGGTCAGAACTCGGGTTCGTCTCATCGAATGTGATGAGCATCAGACACCTGTGCTTTCTGCTCTGACGCCTCATCTTTGTGGGTTATTCATTGATCATAATAATATTACGGACATTATTTGAGTATTCAGAGTGAATTGGAGAGAATTTGCTGATTTTAATGTAAATGATACAGCAGTTCCATCGCTAAAAACTGCTATTGATATGAGATTATATTTCGTGGAGTATTTCAAATCAAATGTTAATGATTTTATCCACCTGACACTAGGAGTGTTCTCCGTATTCATCGTTTCAAAATAAGAGCATCTACAAATTCAACCCTCATAGAAATGTCACAGTACATTTCCTGTTAAACTTTCCATGGTAATAACTCATTTCAGTTAACAACTTCTTATACATATTAACTATAAACATTATATTATGTTCTAATATACTAATATTAGATATTTGATCCTTTTACCAAACATCCCTAACTCAAATTTTATGAAAATGTGTTTAAAGAAGTCACAACACTATTAAGGTTCAGCGGTGCAGCCGTGTATAAATTGCATTAACATATTCCAGAAGGCGACACTAACGTGTTCCTTTGTTTTCCTGTCCTTTGTCAGTGATCCCAAAGAGAAACAGCGTGTTTTCAGTGGAACTCAACGGCTTCATTTCACATATCTATGGCAGCAGGTTCGAGCATCGTGCCAGTGAACGCTCCGCCAAGAAGTTTAAACTTAAAGGAACCATTGACTTGTGACAGCAGTGAGCACTGTCAGGATGTGCTGCTATGCCACAAAGCTCAACAAGCAGCGTCACAAAACCAATAAATACTACCCGCATATACGTTTCGTTGCTTCACTGTCTGAGACATACATTTGTCTTCCATGCAGCTCCTTGTTGAATTAGCTAAAGTTACATCAAATAAAAGTTTAATAGACATTTTGTTTACTGTGATGGACTATTCGTCAAGCATGTTTCAAGTCTCTAAAATTGGTTTTAATAGCGTACTGGAATGAACTGATATCAGTGGCAGTCTGGAAGGTAGGAAAAACCATTTTAAAATTTACTGCTCCACTAGTATGTTTTGGAAAATGGTTGTAACAACGTGCATGCAGGTTGTATATATTGGGCTCAAACATGTAAAATTGCAGGTATTGTCTTATTAAACTGACTTCTTTTGCCCTCTTTTGGTCATCTGGGGAATTGCAACAACATTGTCCAGTTTGCAGCAGACATCTTTAATTATATAGAGCGATAAAACTACAATAAAGCCTAAATGATAGTCATCATAGTCTGACTTCATACAGATGCAGTTTGTATGTGAATTTTGAGATGAGAAGGAACTGAACATCAACTTCTGCAAACATAAATTTCATATTAAACTGAACTGAGCTGAAACACTTGGTATTGAAGGACCATAGCCATACCACCCATTTCGCATGTTTGAGCTTAATACATTCAATGTTCATACATGTTACGTTACTGACAATCATTTCTCAAAGGATAAAACTGGATTTCAGCTTTCCTGATATTTTGCTAAATCTCTTAATCTTTCAAAATCAAATATTCAAGTGATGCACCCACCTTAAAAATCCATGTTTCTCCTGCTAATAGTTACACAGCCTTATGAAGTCACGGTCCTTTAAATTTTTCCATAAACGCAGGTCTTCTTTTGGGACTATATTCCCCGGTGGAGGCATACATTCACTCCACGCTTTTTATTGCACTTAAATGCTAAAATTACATAACTTCTAAATAAACCTGAATATACATCTTGTTGGTGATGATGGATTACCTATCCCAAGAACGTTTCAAGTAACAAGTTGATTTTAATAANCATTTTTAATTCACCGTTCCAGTAGTATGCTTTGGGAAATGATTGTCAGTAATGTTACATGTATGAAAATTGAATATATTAGGCTCAAACATGTAAAATGGTGGTATGGTCCTTTAAGTAGCCAGCAGGCGATTGTTTGATTTCATAAATACATTAGCAAGTTAGCATCAGATGAATTGAGAAACTTTCTATTTAACATTAATGGAAAGTCAGTCCTTTATTTTACAGGGCTGTAGATACATTTTTATTTATTTGACGCCAGGCTCATTGACTGATGTTAGAGAAATGGAATGTTTATATTTGTGAAAATGTTTTTATAGCTATAAGAAATGTTTTATTACAGGCATTCCATGTTCATAAAGCAGACTTCTTTGCTGTAACTATAATATAGTTGTAATAAATTATTTTGAAAATCACAGAGTGGTTTTTTTCATCAGGGCTGCGAAGAATTTTTTATATAATGAGAAATGAACAACGGAGTCACAAGGCCATATTAGATTAAAAAAAAAAAAAAAAANAAAAAAAAAAAAAAACGAGACTGCAGAGAAAAAAAAGTTGCTATTCTTACAAATTTTTGAGCTTTTTCCCCTTAGCAAATTTGTCAGTTTCTCACACTTTTGCAAGAAGAAGTTTGTGAGTTTTTTCTTAGAACATTACCCCGCTTCACCTCCCAGTTTCTTTCTTTTTTTTTTTTTTTTTANTTTTTTTTTTTTTTTTTAAATCTGCCCCTAATATGTCGTCGTGGAAATATCACTGCGCTTTTTGTGAACAAAAATATGTTATTTTTACATTGTATTATATCTAAGCACCTTTTATTTTATTATATTGTTTTTTTTATATATATATTTGTGAAAATGGTTTGTATAGGTGTGAAATGTTTTATTTTTATTTATTATTTTTCTTAAAACTTTTTTAAGTTTTGTATTTATTTTATATAATTTTAAAAACCCTTTATTTATTATTCATTCTATTTATTTTTTATTTACTTTAAAACTTTTTTTTTTTTTTTTTTTTTTAATCCAACCACATTATCATGCCATTTGTCTTTATTTCTCATCGGTAACATTCATCTTCAGAGTTTAAAGGCTGTAATTTGCAAATCAACTTCACTGATTTTAGATCAGTGATCATAAACTTAGAAGGTCAAATTGTACCGAAGGCTCTGTCAGCTGTAGGTGAACAATGAACCTGTACGCATAGTTGTCATAGATTCTGACTTTGAACAATGTTTCTATCCAGTACAACAGGTGAAGGAGGGCAAAATTCTCAGCATGCCAATGAAGTTAATATACTCTTGTCTAACGGTTGATTGATTGATTGATTGATTGATTGATTTCGTAATTCCGCCGCGCCGCAGCCGCCCGACACACCGCGCACCAACAGGTAAATGAGAACAGGTGCGACGCACAGAAGCTCTCCGACTGCTGCTAAGATACTCGGCTTTCAATTCATATGCAGTTAGAAATTACATTCTATGGCCGCTGTTGACAATTCTACATTATATTCCATTACGTGAATTTGTGACGTCATACTGCATAGCGTTTGTGAAGCTGCTGACTTAGAAGCTACTAGCTGTTACTACAGTGAGTAACAATGGATCCCGCAGAGTTTGAGAAAAACTTCAAAGCCCGATATCTGCAGAAAAACTTTGTCTATGCGGATATCGAAGGGCTGACAAACGCGTCATCCACATGTGATGCTGATGGGAGGAGAGAATGGGTCACATTTGACATGGATCAGTTCCGAATGTTACTGAGGAAGTTGTTGGGTGATGTGGGTGATGAAGCCATCAACTTCCTCTTTATGAAAATTGATATGGAGTGTAAAGGAAAGCTGTGTGGTGATGAGATTCTGGACTACATATTCCAGGACATTAGCATGACAGCAAACATAATGAGGAAAGAAGGAATGTTGTTTCCCAAACCAATCAGGGTTATTCCTGTGGGTCACTACCGGCCAATTGTCTGTTTGCTGTTCTGTCCCTCCCAGGATGACTCGCTGAACTCAAAGCTTCCTGGTTCTAGTTCTGAAGGATCAGCACCACAGACCAGGAACCAGCAGAGCGGTCAGTACATCTCCATCAGCAGAGACGGCGTCCTCAGTTTGTGGACCGACAGCTTCAACCTTAAGAACGCTGTAAATTTAAATATGTTGCAGCAGGAGCTGAGGAAGCAGACGATCCCACATTCCATCATGAGGAGGTTGTTTGTGACTGACATGGCGTGCATCACTCACAGCAACGAGCTCGCTGTCACCACTGAAGACAACGTGTTGTTCTTTGGTATGAAAAAAATGCATATCAGCAGGTATTTATTAACCAAAACATGCACGTCTGCAATCAACTACTGGTCAAATGGTGACAAAGCGGTGCTTTGCTTTGGTGACACAAACGGTTCAATATTTCTGTTGATCTCTGAAAGGACGACAAGTCAAGAACTCTTCTGCTGGAAAAACTTTGATAAAACGTATGGCGGCTGTCCAAGTCAATCCGTCTCTTTTCTACTGAAATGCCACAACAAAAACATGAGATGTTTTAAGGTGGCTGTCCATGAAGGCCCCTGCTACCAGATCAAATTCCTTCCAAACTTGGAGGTTATTGCCAGCTGTGGCCGGACAGGAGAAGCAATGGCCTTCACCCGATTATTGTCTCATGGTAAAGAACATTTAACCATTAAAAGACACCACAGGAGCACCGTGTGCTTTGATTACAACCCTAAAATGCTGGTGACTGGTAGTATGGACCACAAAGTGCGGGTGTGGGCGCCCTTCAGTACTCTTCCCATAGATGTGTTGGTGGGACACGAGGCACCCATCATCCATGTCTTCATCAACAAGCTGCTAAACAGCATCATCAGCATATCTGAGGACAATAACGTCTGTGTGTGGGACATGAGCGACTGGACATGTATGCAGAGCATCCAAATCCAAGACATTGGCCAGAAATCCATTTCAGGTGTCTGTTGTAACACACAGTCCAACATGCTGGTCCTAGCTGGTCTGAACCTGGGAATACTGCAGGGTGATACGGATGATTTTAAAGAATTGATGACTTCCCACGAGAAGCCGTTGCTGTGCGCTCTCTACAACAGCACCTTCAAACAGGTGGTGAGCAGCTGTAAGGACGGTGTGGTCAAAGTGTGGGATGTCTTCACAGGGACACTGGTGGTTGAGTTCAGGACGTCTCCCTGGCAGGACGCAGGCATCAGTGTCATGTCATTTGATGAATCGCAGAGAAAACTAATCACGCTTTCTGAAGATGGGAAAGTGAGATTGTGGAACTTCAACAATGGAAAGTTACACGCTGAATTTTGTGATGCTGTGCCACATGATGTGACTGGTCTCGTCTGCATGGACCAGAGTATTTATGTATCTTGTAGGACAGAGAAGACCATTTTTGTCCTAAATATGGGGGACTACAGTTGCCGGGCTTTGACATATAAGCATCGCTGCGGCATTTCCTCTATGGATGCATACAACAACAAGAGGCTGCTGGCCGCTTCCGCCAACGGAACCATAATAATATGGGACACCAACACCAGCAGGTCTGTCTTTTGTCTAGATCGCATTCAGACAGCAGGTCTCCCAGGTCAGAATCCTCTGAAAGACATCTGGACCACAGGACCAGAGAGGACCACTTTGACTGGGAAGAAGAAGGGGAAGACGGATTTCATGGTACAATGTCTTCAGACCAGGACACACGGTGCAAACACAGCCTCTCTGCTGACCTCTGCAGAGGGATTCAT
The DNA here is from genome assembly GCA_014773175.1 of Lucifuga dentata. Classification (NCBI taxonomy): domain Eukaryota; kingdom Metazoa; phylum Chordata; class Actinopteri; order Ophidiiformes; family Bythitidae; genus Lucifuga; species Lucifuga dentata. The sequence goes on from VXCM01005377.1 coordinate 68,267, forward strand.
CTGTGCCTGGTCAACAGACGTCAACGGACAGCTGCTAGGATGCTTCAGGGCCGTGAGTGAGGACGACTCATTCATAACAGCCATGTGTACTGATGCCCAGGAACAGATGCTGCTTACTTCAGACAATACCGGAAAAATATACCTGTGGGATATTCAGGAATATTGCTTACAGCCATGTGACGAGGAGTTGACAGATGGCGGGACGGTATCGACAAGTCCGCCTCCTCTACTCAGGTCGTGGCAGGGACACCAGAAGGCAGCAGTGTCGATAGATTACGACTCCACACACAACGTAATCATCTCTGCTGGGCTGGACTGCAATGTCCGACTCTGGACTAGCAGAGGCCAATTCATAGGCACTTTTGGTAAAGACTTGTGGTCTCCTCAGGATTTCCACAGCTCCCGCACTCTGCCTCACACCCCACCAGCCACAGACCACGCTGACATACAGAGCTCTGCTCCCACGCACTGGTCTCTCAGTGAGGCGTGTGTTAGTGAGTACTGTGACCCAGAGATCACGGCTCAGCCGCTGCGTGCCACAACAGGCTGCAGTAAGCTCACAGGTCAGGCCTTTAAAAAACCATCAAGCTACACCCGTGTCAAACACGTCTCTAATAAGCTTCTGTACACACGAGGTGAGGTCCACTTTAAGCCACCTGTCAACCCACACATCACAGGCCATACACAGAGATCAGTTCATATGAAGATTTCTCCTGCTGTGGTCCGTCAGAAGTCTAAAGACAGCAAGACGACAGCAAGACAGTCTGGCAGCTGAAGGTGGAGGAGAGGAAGAGCAGCAGACTGATGGCAGCTATTTAGCTATAAATCAATAAAATGATGTACAAAGCACAGAAACAGCAGTCTGTACACCGTTTTTTATAGTCTAAGATGAGATGAGATCAGAAAAAAACAACACAACTTTGTTGCAAATAATAAAGCAAATGAAGCACAACAGAAAACATATTTCCTATTTGTGAGACTACTGACTGACTTATCTAACATGCTGCTCAACTTCCTTTATATTATTAAAAAAAACAACAAGCNCTACTGACTGACTTATCTAACATGCTGCTCAACTTCCTTTATATTATTAAAAAAAACAACAAGCCACTGCTTAGTAAGAATAAAAAAAATACAATGAAGCACAAATCATCAGCAACAGAAATCAAAACCCCTGATTTGTTTTAAGGTGCTGACTTAACTAACACTGCTTGGCTAGTTCTTTTAATACATACATACGTACATACATACATACATACATACATACATACATACATATATATATATATATATATATATATATATATATATATATATATATCAACAAGGTACAACTACGCAATAAATAAAATAAAGCACAAAGCGTAATCAGCCATATCCCTCATTAAATCTTTGCCTTGTTTGTTTTTTGGAGTAAAAGAAGGTAACACTCATACACTCATGTTAGTCTACAAGTATTAAGCTCCTTGTAACCTGCTGTTTTACAAAAAAAAAACAAAAAAAAAAACAAACAGCTCTGGTAATAATATTACAGTAGATTGTGTTGGCTTACTTTTCCATTTGATGACTCCTAAAACCACAATGTTCCCACTCACTGTCTGGCATCATTACCTCTTCTCTCCTCTGTCGTTGCCAATTAGCCATTTTAATTTATATATTATTATTTGATCTAATATTTTAAAGTTACTTTTTTTTTTCCCCCTTTTTCAATGAAATTTTATTGATTTTTTTATTTTTAATCAACAACAAACAACACAGCAAGAGCTAGCCAGGCCTGGGCAGACATAAAATACAAATACAATACAATAAAATACGGTACAAGACTGAAGGGGACAACTTAATAAAACATTAAGAAAAAATAAATAATAAGAAATAAATTTAAATAAATAAACAGATAGGGGAGAGCACAAAGTATGCATTCATACAATGATAATATGCACTCAGTTCTATGTTAAGCCTCTCCTGTTCTGTGTAAGGCTGTAATAGGAGATTTCCAGTTCAGTTCCTCTTAAAATCAGATCGCTGGTATTCCATCCGGGGCTGCCAGACATTCATAAATCATTTTATTATTGGGCTGTTTTACTGCCTGTTTGATGGTGGAACAGGAAACCTGCAGAGAAATGATTTTTTTAAACATTTGACAGGAGGTGAAGTTTCTAACGCTAGACTTTTCTCTTAGAAAAAGGAAAATGCATCACAATGCGGTTTGATAATTTTTCTTGGATTGTGAAGGCATTAGTCACGTTTCAGTCTTAGCAGACGTAACATACAAAGATTGCTGTAAATATATCCAAAGCTTTGGGCAATTAAAAAACAATTTCTGATAATATTAGACAGGTTTGAGTTTGTAGGCGACAACAGAACGTTTAAAGAATACAACCTGCATTATATTTTTAGGCCATAGGTAATGGCCTAAAGCGTAATTAAAGCATCATTTCCAGCGCAAAGATTTCCCATTGTTAAAGTGCTGGTATTGGTGTCAGGATACTGGCTTTGGTGTTACTTGGTATCAGATCTTCCTGTTATCCACTCAGTGAAATGAATGTTTTTTCCCATAAAACCTGAAATAAATGAATCTCTGCTCTTTTGTTGCAGCTCAATTTTCTGTTTCTGAGATAGCAACCAAGTTCATACCAGCTCTCAGAAAGCATTTATCCATCCTGATCCTGATGAAGATGATCCTGATCCTGGTGAAGATGGAGATGATGTTGGAAATCTGCTGAACAGGGCGATGAAGATGATTGGCAATGGGAATGAAGACCAGATGGTGATGGGAAGGTGGCAACTTGCTGCCAGTGATGTTCATCAGCAATTCTCTAAGCAACATGGAGATAACAGCCTCATTTCAAAATAAATAAAATTATTACTTATTTTATTTTGCCCCCTTTTGAATGCCAGGCTGTAGCCAGTCCCATATACAGTACACATGCATATAGAGCATATACAAATAAATCCACAAAGTAACACAGTCAAAAAAGTATAAATCTTTCAAAGCCATAACAGAAGAAAATTTAACACAGTAATCTGACTTCTGAGGCTGGAAAGAATCACGACAAACATCAATTATAGGTTAATAGTTCCACTCTGTATATTTGTGTGTGTTTGGAAAAAGAAAAGTAGATGAAAATCAAATATTTTTCTGCAAAATTTCATTTATTTAAAATGAGATTTTAAAATATTACAAAAAAAAAAAAAAAAAAANAAAAAAAAAAAAAAAAAAACAGTTCACAAAAAGTGGGCATCTGCATCTGAAAGTATCAAGAAATTATATTTCAGCTTTCCATTTATTTACATAAATAAACCCACAGTAGAAATCTGACCCATGCTTGAGATTGACATAACACATTGACAAGNCCCCCCCCATTTTTTTATTATTATTATTATTTTTTAATCTTTTGACCTTTTTAGCTAAAAAATCTGCCATAAAGACAAACACCATTATGTACAGGTCAGTGTGTAGTAATGTTGTGCTTTTCATATTTAACCATCTTGTAAGATTCCATCCACCACATAATACACCAAAAATATTAATCAGCACCTGAAGCTCTTTTCACACATGTAAATACTCTGAGAATGCTCCAGTAATTTTCCATGTTTACCATCTTTGAAAAGGAGTGCATTTTTAGAAGTGCATTAAATACAATGAGCCAAGAATTTTTAAAACAAATTTTTTTGATGAAAATGATTGGTGAAAGCGTCTCTGAAAATTCTAAATTCTACAAAATCCCACACACACAAAGGTAACAAGATGTTTTGGTGATGAAGGGAGTTTAGCTGAGCTCTGGTCGGTCATCGAGTCGTGGAGATTAAAAGTGATTCAACTGCAAAACAAATTTTATTCACCGCTGAGGCGAAGTCTGAGGAACCTCAGACACCATGCTTTTATTTTTGAGATGAAAAAATAATATCCGTTTTGTCGATGTGGAATTGTTCTGTAAGGGAAACTTAAGAATGAATGCCAAGAAGCATCGCTGCTTTAGTAAAACACTGGAAGCACCAATGTTGCAGGTTCCATGTGTGAAAAGGGCTTAAAGGACCATACCAGTGATTTTCCATGTTTGAGCCCAGTAAATACAACCAGAATACATGTTAAGTTACTGCCCACTGTTTCCCAAAACATACAACTGGAGCGGTATGTTTTAGAATTGTTTTTCCTCCTTCCAGACTGTCATATGTAATGAAGAACAAAACTATCATGTCTGAAAGTATCATGTCAGCGTCTGATGAATTATTTCCTCTGTTGTTTGGAATGTTTCAGCTACAAGCTAACTGGCTAACAGCTAAAGGTGGAAACACAACAAATCAGTTTCTCCACCTGAAGCAGAAACACCTGGTGAATACCAAGAAAGTCACATGAGGAGGAGAGCCAATCAGATGATTTGAGACACAAAACAAACAGGAAGTGATGTTAACTCAGTCAGGCACAGCTGGAGCATTAGCTAGCTGTACTTCCTGTGACAGAACAAGCTAACGGTGGAGACAAATTAGCTTAGTCATGAGTTTTTGTCAGTGTTTCGATGTGATTTTACAGACCCTACCAACATCCAGAAAAAAAAAAAAAAAAANAAAAAAAAAAAAAAAAAGATATCATGGTCACATATTATGAATGTGTTCCCATGCTTTATTAATGCATCCTCACATTTTATTATTAGTTAACTTGTTTTAATTCAATCGTGGCCACATTTTACCAATTCATTCAGTTTTTTTATTGCTCTTATTCCCCCTTGTGAAAACTGCGGTCAAGCCAGCCACACCAAGAAATCACTTCCACACTAGTTCTGAACTTTACAGTAAGCACTCTGAAACGGCCGGAGGCTTTTGGAAGCAATTGTGTTTGAGTTTATTACACTTTATCACAATCAACAAATAAAATGTTCCGTAAAAAGACATTACAGATTTATTACAAACACTTCATGGCTACAAGAACATGATAATTTTGAAAAATGATATCCAGCATTTCAGTTTTGAACAGACATATAAATTGCCTATTGTTTAATTTTTTAATATTCTCAAAAAATTTAAATTTCCATAGTGTAGTTGATGAAACTTGTATGGTTTAATTTGGCACGTTCCAGAATATAAGTACACACATGAACAAGTTTTACTGTTGCATTTATGAGTAATTAAAAGGTGGCTGGAATGACAACAGTTTTCAAAGTGGGAGCAAGACTAATAAAAAAAAATTAATAAATTGGTAAAATGTGGCCATGATTTAACTACAATGAGGAAACAAATTGGTAAAATGTGGCCACAATTTAACTAAAATGAGGGAACAAATTGGTAAAATGTGGCCATGATTTAACTAGAATGAGGGAACAAATTGGTAAAATGTGGCCATGATTTAACTAAAATGAGGGAACAAATTGGTAAAATGTGGCCATGATTTATCTACGAGGGAACAAATTGGTAAAATGTGGCCATGATTTAACTAGAATGAGGGAACAAATTGGGAGAATGTGGCCATGATTTAACTACGAGGGAACAAATTGGGAAAATGTGGCCATGATTTAACTACAATGAGGGAACAAATTGGTAAAATGTGGCCACGATTTAACTAAAATGAGGGAACAAATTGGTAAAATGTGGCTATGATTTAACTACGAGCAAACAAATTGGTAAAATGTGGCCATGATTTAACTAGATTGAGGGAACAAATTGGGAAAATGTGGCCATGATTTAACTATAATGAGGGAAAAATTGGGAAAATGTGGCCATGATTTAGCTACAATGAGGGAACAAATTGGGAAAATGTGGCCATGATTTAACTAGAATGAGGGAACAAATTGGGAAAATGTGGCCATGATTTAACTACAATGAGGGAACAAATTGGGAAAATGTGGCCATGATTTAACTAGAATGAGGGAACAAATTGGGAAAATGTGGCCATGATTTAACTACAATGAGGGAACAAATTGGGAAAATGTGGCCATGATTTAACTAGAATGAGGGAACAAATTGGTAAAATGTGGCCATGATTTAACTACGAGGGAACAAATTGGTAAAATGTGGCCATGATTTAAATAGAATAAGAGAACAAATTGGGAAAATGTGGCCATGATTTAACTATAATCAGGGAACAAATTGGGAAAATGTGGTCATGATTTAACTAAAATCATGGAACAAATTGGTAAAATGTGGCCATGATTTTACTAGAATGAACAAATTGGTAAAATGTGGCCATGATTTAACTATAATGAGGGAACAAATTGGGAGAATGTGGCCATGATTTAACTACGAGGTAACAAATTGGTAAAATNAACAAATTGGGAAAATGTGGCCATGATTTAACTAAAATGAGGGAACAAATTGGTAAAATGTGGCCACGATTTAACTAAAATTAAGGAACAAATTGGTAAAATGTGGCCATGATTTAACTACGAGGGAACAAATTGGTAAAATGTGGCCAT